>RJWJ010005427.1:0-68447 GCA_004363605.1 Indri indri
AGAATTGTTTATAGAGTTTGACAAATTTTGGTCATGGATACCATTACTTATTAGCTGAAACATTAGTCAAGTGCTAAAAATAAACTTCAATGTTCTTCTCTGTAAAATGGGAATAATAATCTTTATCCAATAAAGTCACTGGAATTTGTAAGTGCAATTACTATATAATATATATAGCATCTGACACTGTGCCTAATATATATCAAGTATTCAATAATGATCATTATTGCTATTATACCAATTTTGTTTTATTTGCCTACTACTATAGGCCCAAGAAACAAAAGAGACATATATCTTACTAAAATAGAGAGGTAATTCTGTCGTGATGTTATGTTGCTGATTTATAGGTTACTTGTACCTAAAATTATAAAATTCCAATTAATTTTGAATAAGCCTTACTGAATTATTTGTTTTCCCCTTAAATCTGAGCACTCTGATCATCCCATTCACTGAGAAGAGTGTCTACCTGCAAATAGGGGATGGTGGAGGATAAAGCTTTTCAGAGATGTCCAGCAAGAAAGTAGATTTCATCTATTCCAAACGAAGACTTCTTAGAGTAACACCTAGTCTAATCTTAGGTTAAGATCAGGCATTCAACAAGTCCAGGTAGAGTTACCAGTTTTATAGCAAACTAGATAGTATGGAGCAAAATTTGGCCAGCTAGGCATTTTATATGGTTTAAAAAAGAAAAAAAAAATTGCTGAAGCCATTTTAGGGAGATTATTCTGGGATCATCTCTCTAAACAACTGGGAAAAGAAAATTTAAGTATCTGATACCTATTATCATTAATTAAAGTGATTAATAAAATTAAGAAACAGTGTAATTAAGTATATGATACCTAAAACAACACTTCTACCTATCATCTATCAATTGGTCTACATACCTACCTACCTATTTTTTTCTATTATTTCCTCCCATTGATTTCCGAAGAATATTTTTACGATATTGAAATAAGGCACTTTTGTTTCCATGTGCATAACTTTTATGCACAAGTAATTGTTAAAAATGTTTTATTTTCCTTAGCAGGTTTAAGTACTTTTTTTTAACATTTAAACAATGAGCCATAGAAATAGACATATTTATCATCTTTTGGCAAGGATAAAAGCTCCCCATTGAGATCCAATAAATAGCCTCTAATGTTTATTTGATCAATAAACAATTAAATTAGGATGCGAAGGTCAACAAATACACAGCCAGAATTCATGAGTGTGTTGCTCTGCCTTGGAACCAACCACTTAGCCTTGATACACAGGTTTCCCAACTGAAAGCAGGCACTTTGCATATAAGCCACACACTGTGCTGATCAGAGAAACTCTGGGTTGGAATCCCAGTTGACAAAGCACACCTGCAGTGGCTCAGCTTTTCAGCATGTCTCCTCCTGACACTAACCAGATAGGAAAATGGGTGGGATGGGCTGCAGTCCCACGAGTATACCTCCACCTTAATAGCATGCAAATGATTTAACACACATCCATCCAGCATTTTGGAGTAAATCATTTCCATCTCCACATTACCACTATCAAGCTAAAAATGTGTTTGACCATTTGGGACATATACTGAAGACACTGATGTTTTCCAACTAAGGCTCTTGAATAAAATATATAAGATTGACAAATGAGTGTTTTCATTAAAAGTGAAAGTCATTCTTCCTTTTCCTTTTTCTTTCTTCTGTAAATAAAGGAGACTTTATATTTGTAAGTCTAATGGAACTTTCTGGGATGATGGAAATGTTCTATACCTAAGCTATGCATTACAGTAGCCACTAGCCATGTGTGACCAACACAAATGAGGTTAGTGTGACTAAAGAACTAAATTTAAATTTCAAAATTTAAATAGTTATTTATGGCTAGTGGTGACCACATTGGATAGCAAGGCTCTAGGTATTTAAGAGAGCATTTCTCATTTCTTTGAAATTTGGGATTAATGAGAATTAATGCAATAAACATTCTAACAAAATAAGATCAAAATAAATATAAGAAAACAGAAGGGCAAAATCATTACTTTAGTTATAATTTTCAGCACAAAGTTTAAACCCTTTTTACATACAAACTATTTCTTGGACAACTGTAAATATTTTGTTCTGGTCAATTGACTATTTTGATCACCTTGATGTTATTATATATCAGGAATTTTCAGTTTCCAAATGATGACTCTCATATAAAATATAGTTCTCACAAAAATACTCTCTAAAAGTAAAACCAGTAAGAATCAGAATATTATGTATCTACTTATCTGTTTCAGAATTATGGAAATAAAGAGGCTTCTTTTTGTTACTCTACTCAAGATAACACCCCATCAAAATGATGCTAATAAAATGTCTTCTCCTTATTCCCCTCAAAATAATACCCCGAGATAACAAAAAGAAAAAGATGGCACTCTGACTCCACCATCGATGAAAATGAGGCCTTTAGTGACCCTTATCTTTGGAATATAAAGATGGAAAGGGATGGGGGGATAAATGGCTAATGACTGAACAGAGACGATGCAACTCAATCCAATACCCTTGCAGGGAGGGGGAAAATAGGGAGAGAAGGCTGGGCCAAAAAGAAGTTCGCTTATTTACCCCTAATGAATCCCAGAGAGTCTTAGGAATTAGAGGCCACAGATATTGCTGAAATCAGGAGGAAAGCAGGGTGAAACAGAGGGAAGGTCTAAAAGTGCTGTAAATTAGACCACTATGCCATTCAGTCAGAGACTCTCACCCCCACCCCCACAAAGCAGAGGATTATGCTCTAGAGCAGGGTTTCTCAAATTTTGGGTCCCCAGCCCCCAGATCTGGGAACCTGTTAAGAATACATACTCTCTGGCCCCACCTCAGACCTCCTGAATAACAAGTTCTAGAGATGTGGCCCCGTCAACTGCATCTTGGCAAGTCTGATGTGTGCTGGAGTTTGAAAACCACTGCTCAAGGGAAATTCAACCAGTGACACTCTGGCCTTATTATCCTAAGCACAGGGTTATTTAAATTCAATACTGAAAGTAAGGGAATCAAGTACTTACCGAAAGTTCTTACTGAAAGACGTAGGCTTCAGAAGAGCAGCAGCCAGACAGACCCTTCAGATAGAAGATCGCAGGAACCCTTTTGATTAAACTAACTACCCAGAGAAAAATAATCAATAAACAAGCCACTGGCTACTTAATTGCCCTCCAAGCCCACAGTGCTTCCAACGATAAAGTGTCCAATTTTAGATATGAATGGATAGTCAAGGATGATCAGATATTGGAAGAAAGTCTCTATCACAAACACCAAAACAAATAAATAGAAAAACTAGACACTTGAAGGAAACAGATGATGTAGGGGGCCAAAGAAAATGTCAAAGATCATATAATTAATGATCTTCAAAAGAGAAAAAAAAATGCTGCATCAAGAAAATAAGACTATTGGCTGCTCTGACTGCCACTGGGTGCCCTTCTGATCAGAAGTAAAGGTTTGGTCTTGCTGAGACAAAAAAAGAAAATAAGAATATCATGGCATACAAAAGAAACAATTGTAGAAAAATATTTAATACTTGAAACTTAGAAAATGTGTTAGACGAAATTAGTAATTCAATAGAAGTGGTTGAACATTAAATCAACAATTCTTTCAGAAGTAGAACAATAAAACAGAAAGAACAATAGAAAAGAAAATAAATAAATTGGAAGATCCATCCAGGAGATAAAACATCCAGTAAATAGGAGGTCATATAAGAGGGAAATGGTAGTGATAAGAGAGAGGGAAATTTCAAAGCAATAATATAAGAAAATATCTTGGAACTGAAGGACATAACTCTCTTACTGAACATCCAGACTAATAAATGAGAAAAATAAAGTCATACCATTTTAGGGTCTGAGAGTATAAGAAATTTAAAAATATATATATATTCTAAACATTTCTAGGGACAAAACAAAACAGGTCACTTACACAAACTAGGGAATCTATTATAATTGGCATCACTCTTCCCAAGGGCAGTATTGACAAATATCATATAATAAGGTATTAAAACATTCCCCATGAGATGAAGTTCAATCTAAAATGCTCTAGCCAGTCAGTCTATCAGGCAAGGATAGAAAAATGACAATTTCAAATGTGTAAAAGATCAAAAATAAATCTTTTCTCCCATGTAAACTTTCTCAAGCAGCTACTGGAAAATATATTCCACTAAAATGAGGGAATTACCTAAAAAAGAGAACATGGGATCCAGGAAACAGTGACCCCCAACCCAGGAGAGTGGATAAGTTGATTCCCAAGATGATATCAGAGGTAAGTCCTAGGTAGTGAGCTGTGCAGAAGACCCAAAATACAACCATTTCATATTGGGAAGGAAGTTTCAATGGAAGAAATAAAGATTAGATTGTGTAAGACAGATTCACTGCAAGTTTGTGTCCAAGAGAGGAAGCCGACATCCTGAAGAATGGGAGCATTTGGGTACCTAAACTTGGTCCATGAAAATTGGCTATGGCCAAATACTATTCTAGTAGTTTGCAGGGATGACACAGGACAGCTGAAAACATCTGCTTCACCATGCCATATAACTGGAACCACAAGGCTTGGACCATCGTACATGATCATAGCAGGGGAAAGGCTGGTGCTTCTTCCAAGAACTATAACTCAAAGGCCAGTTTCCCTATCTGGAAGTCTGGGGTCTTATTAAGGCATCAGGTTCAAGCGAGAGGTCCAGGATTTCACCAGTTAAATCAGATCCAGTTATGGATGAAGCTCTTCAGGTGCAGCTTGGGATATAGCTTTCAAGTATTGTTTTTCCCAATCCTAAAACCTGCGAACTAAAGAGACAATATGTCTGTCCTCCCCACATATAATGGTGGGATAGGCATAGAATAATATTTGTAGACACTCCCATTCAAACTGTGAAAATGAGAGGCTGACTGCAGTTATGGGTCCATTGCAATTCTGATATCCAGCCAATCAGTGCTAGTTCCTTGATTAGAGCTCAGTCCTATTTTTTGGGAGTTGTTCTTTATACCTCCTGGCTATATACCTCTGGGATCTTGGTTCTTCCTTTCAGTCATATTTTTTTTTTTCTATAAAAAGTACCCGGTGTTTGTAGCTGAGTAGTTTTTTCAGTCTATTTCCTGAACACAGAACTTTCAGGGTCTAAGATCTCTTTTCATTTTATACTATCTTGGTTATTTTCAGATCAAGCTGATATAATTCTTTTAAAAATATTGTGGGATTCTTATGTATCAATTTATAAACCCATTCCATTAGACTAAAGTTGTATGTATAAATCCATAAATATTTTAGTTAGTTTCTTCTCTACCTAGTGCTTTCACCTTTGTGGGCTAACAAGCTGAAGACTCTTCCAAGCTCTCATAGTTAATACAGAGGATTTGTAAGGCACATCCTTATTATGATCCTTAAGGAGCTTGTTTTCTATCTGAAAGCATCTATGGAGTCACAGTCTTAAATCTTTGTGAGGTCTGATCAAAGGATTTTATATTCTTACCCTAGATTTGATCTTGGGCCTAAAGGCCCTTTTTAATTTAGAACTTGCTGTCTGGAGAGGCAGGGATTAAGAAACAGTTTTATTTTCAAACTTAACTAATTCCGAACGCTTTATATTTAACAATTTAATCTTTAGCTAATTTCTCTTTCCTTGCATTTTCTCACAGGTGGTGAGATAAAGTCAGGTGGTACTTTCTGTATTCTGCCTAGAAATCATTAGCTACATCATTGAGCTTATTTTCTTTTTTCCAAGTTGCCACAGGCTATAGAGTTGTCAAACTTTGTCCCTACAAGACAAAAGTCTCCTTTTCTCCAACTTCCAATAGCATTCTCCTTAGTTTCTTTTTATCCCTCACTGTCAGTCTCCTTGAGGCCAGTTAGGCTCCTGCTAACTCTCTACTCAAGGTCGTGAGGCTTTCACTAACAATCTGTTGAAGGCCCTTTAAGTTTCCTCCTTCTACCTGGTCTTAAAGCTGATGTCATATGTTTTAGGTTTTTGTTACAGCAAAACTCCACTTCCAGGTACCAAAATCTTTATTAATTACCTATTACTACAATAACAAACCACTGCAAAGTGGTTTAAAACAACAACAATAATTTATTCTGCTCATGAATCTACAGTTTGGACAGGGTGTGGTGGTATTGGCTCATCTCTGCTCTGTAAGGTTTCCTCTGGGAGGGCTCCAGTAGGCTGGAGGATCCAACTGCAAGATGACTCCCTTTCATGACTGGCAAGTTAGTGCTGGCTGTCAGCTGGAAGTCCAAACATGGCCATAGGCCAGGGACCTAAGTTCCTTTCCATGTGAGTATCTCCACAGGCTGGTTGGGCTTCCTCACAGCATAGTTTCTGGGTTCTGAGAGCAGGAGTCCCAAGAGACCAAAGTAGAAGTCATGGAAAATCACAAACTGTCACTTAGGTCAAGCTCTATTAGTTGAGGTCTACACAGGTTCAAAGAGAGGGGATATAGATTCTGACTCTTGATGGGGGTATGGCAAGATTCTAAAAGAATGTTACAGAACATAGCTATTGTTGCCACTACATTCGGTTAACTACATTATAAAACTGACTTTCAGAAATGAAGATTTGGTAACAGAAGTACGAGGAAACCACATGGACTATATGAAGAATTTTTACTAACAAATTATCTTTTTAGAGCATCTCTAAAGAGAGGATGTTGTATCTAGCTGACACATATATTGATTGATGTACTCTCAGTATGGGGTGGGGAACCTGTGGCCTCAAGGCTGCATGTGGCCCTCCAGATCCCTGAGTGTGGCCCCTTGACTGAATCCAAATTTTGCAGAACAAATAACTTTGGATTCAGTCAAAAGGCCGCACTCAAGGATCCAAAAGGCCATATGTAGACCCAAGGCTGCAGGTTCCCCACCCTTTCAACCATATTCTTGTAAAGGCTCTTCTAAAAAAAAAAAAAAAATGGTGATAAGAACTAAGGTCTTGGCACTGTGCTCTTAGCAGAGAGCTGGTACAAAGTTAGCATTCGTAACATATTAGGGAGTCTTCACACACACACACACACACACACACACACACACACACACCTTTATTGCTGTGCTAACCTACCATTTTATAATTATGCACATTTATCAAGCACATTCTATGTGCCAACATTGTGTAGTATTTAATGCAAAAATGAGTGAGGTATGGTCCCTCCCTTTTTGATTGCACACACTGATGGAGAACACAATAGGTAAATAGATAATTGCTCTGTATTTTAAAAAGAGCTTTAATTATACTGGCCATATTATCAAAATCATAAATTGGAACACATAGTCTAAAATAATATTTTTGCTTAATTTATTATTTGTACAAAAACAAAACAGCTAAATGTATACACAGTTGACCTTTGACCAATAATGGTTTGTACTGCACAGGTCCACTTATACACAGATTTTCTTCTGCCTCTGCCACCCCTGAGACAGCAAAGCCATCCCCACCTCTTTCACTTCCTCAGTCTACTCAATGTGAAGATGATGATGAGGATGGAGACCTTTATGATGATCTACTTCTTCCTAACGAATAATAAATATATTTTCTCTTCCTTATGATTTTCTTAGTAATATTTTCTTTTTTCTAGCTTAGTTTATTGTAAGAATACAATATATAATACATATAACATACAAAATATGTGTTAATTGACTATTTCTGTTATTGGTAAGGCTTCCAGTCAATAGTCGGCTCTTAGTTAAGTTTTGGTGGAGTCAAAATTATACACGGATTTTAAACTATGTAGGGGTTGGTGCCCCTAATCCCCACATTGCTCAAGGGTCAACTCTATTCATTGAGCTGAATTTATTAAAAAGAACAGAATTACATGAAATTATAACTCTCCCAGTAAATATAGTTGCCATTTATTTGCATTTAGCAAATAAAGATATAATACAAAACAGTTAAATTTGAATTTCAGATAAAACATGGATGATTTTTAGTATAAGCATCTCCCATGAATTTTGGGGATATACTTATACTAACATTTATTCCTGGCTTATCTGAAATATAAATTCAGCTGAGCATCCTGCATTTTATTTGGCAGCCCTACCAGTAACTCAGATTATGTGGTTAGGGTTAAACAGAAATAGTAACAATGTACTATGGGAGCTACAAAGAAAAAAATACCAAAGGTAGAGTTTTGCTCATTTTGTTCCACTATAAAACTGACTTCATGTAGATTAGTTATGTTAATACAGTCAAAGGAAAGTCATATAAATCAGCAAAATTATTTTTAAGGTTGAATTAACTATAAAGCAACAAATGTACAGAAAATCAGTCTTTACAGCTTTTTCTAATCCATGATTGTCTTCCAAGGTCTGTCTCTACTTTCTTCTGTAGCCTGAAACAGACCATTTGGATTATCAGACTCAGTTTCTCCATATGCGAAATAAATAAACATCGTTACCTTATTTATTTTCCTGATTCATAAAGTGGGAACAATACATTAAGTGATAAAAATTAAAAAATATTTGGCAGGTTAGAAATGTGACTGAATGGACTTAAAATCAAACCTAGCCAGATTCTCTCTTTTGTAATCAGAAATACTCCAGACTCAGGAATCTGTCTTATGTCTCTGCATAAATTGAAGCAGTGAAAAATTTCAGCAAATAGTAATTTTCTGGATTTACTACATGACAGAAATATCAGGTGGCTGGCTAAACAATGCAAGGCACATAAAATGAATAAAAATCTCCCTGCAGGCCTCACCTTCACAGAAATATGAGGGGCTGCTGCCCCATCACAACTTAAGTCTTCACAGCTGGGAAAACTGAAAATCTTACTGTAGTCATTGACAATCTGACAACCATCTGAGACGTGGTAAGTTATCCTCGTACATGGAACAGGGAAGCAGAAACTCCCTATGCGGGTACTGATGGCAGGCATTACGTCTTGGGATTTTTTTTTTTTTTTTTACTTCCTTTTGAATTAATGAGAACATTTAATTTATAAACATGCAATTCATGAATGTGGTGATCCTAAGTGATCGCATCTTTGTTGAGGCTTCAAGTAAGGAGCAAAATAAAAATGAAAACAAATGGTTACCATGTTGCTCTGCCTTCCAATCCTTGGTCATGTGAAGTTCATTAGCAACTGCGCCCCAGTGCAGAAGCAGATCTCTCAAACTGCCGGAACCACTCAACTGAAAAGGAGGGGTGGGCTGAAAATATTTCAACAGTGATTGCCAAATAAATAATATGTTAGAGAGAGAAAGAGAGAGAGAGAGTACAAGTTTTTGAGTCTTCTTTACCTTCTTATTTTAGTATTTTTTTTCTCCTGGGTTCTAGATAACAAATGGAAGGAAAAACAGAAGGACCCAAGAAAGATTAGGTTTTTCTACTTTAAAAGTGCCTGAGAGCTACTGGCTCAGGAAACACTAGATTGAAAAGGTTAGACAGATGGTGGGGAGGTTGGGGTGGGAAAGGAAAGACAACCAGAGTTGTGGAGAGATTTTGAGGAGTTTGGTAAGGATAAAATGAGATACTAGGGACAATTGCTAGGATACTCGGAATGAGCTTTCCATGCGCGTGGGGGAAGAGAATTGGTGAGATGTTTTGCTTAGTGTCATGCAGTGTATTTGCCATTTTTTAGCAGAGCTTTACACCATTTACCAAAATAAATGGATAGATTCCATATACAATTTCGAAGAGGGCAGGGAGAAATTAGCACATGCGATGAAGTCAAATAAGAGAGTGTCACAATATCAAAGGCATGGGAAATCAAGTCTCCTAACAAAGTCATTTATGAATGTAAGAACCACTGGGTCAGACCCAGCAAAATCTAGGTAGAAAGGAGCCAGCAAGGAATATACATAGATTTAAACTTGTTGATTTACCTACATTCCTTTGAACAAACTAAAGTACTTGTTCACTTTCTCTCCTTGTCTTATTTTCCTAAAACACAAGTGTTATCATTCAGATTTCTTGTTAAATCTCCTTTGAATGCTCCCCATGGTTTATAAAATAAAGTTCAATTTTATTTTAGCATAGTATTCCAAGTCTCCCATAATCTAGTCCCAATTTCTCTTTCCAGGCTTTTTGTGTATTGCATTCATTCAAACTCTTATTGGTAGACTTCTGATTATCTGTGCACATCTTCTCCCTCCTTGCAATATCCTTCCCTAAGGGAATGGATTTAACTCAAGGTTCCACTACTTCCTAGGTGGGAGAATTTAGATACCACTTAATATCTCAATTCCTCTCTTGTAAAACAGGGATAATAATAATCCCTACACTACAGATATTCTGAAAATATTAAATAAAATAATGCATGTAAAGAATTTAGCACAGAGTCCAGCATATAGTAGTCATTCAATAACTGGTAGCAATATTATTTTCTCTTCTCTGTTAAGATCATATGCATCTTTCATTCAGCTTCATGAAATCTTCCTCCAATTGAAATTATACTTTTGATCCTCCATGTCTCCATAGCACTTGCATACTGCTTTTTATGTACTTTCTGCATTAAAACTTGCTTTATAATAAGTTGGGACATGTTTGCTTTCCCCACTAAAATTATAAACTTATTCTCTCCTGGGGTTACATCGATCGTGTTCATGACGGTGCCTCCACAATAGAACACTGCTCAATAAATATGCATTGAGCTTGGCACTGTGCTAGCCACTAGAGAAAAAAATTCAATTAGACCTCCTCCTTGCCTTCAATAATCTTCTCATTTAATGAATAAATTCAGGCTTGTAGATCATCCTTAGTAAATGTCTGCTGAATTAAACTGAATGTGCTTTTGCAGTGCTTAATACTTAAACGAGTGCTAGGATTCCAAATCAGGCCCCTGCCTCAGTTTGTTTTCCCAAGTAGGAGAGCCTAAGAATATGATTTTTATGTAAGTGATTTACAGGGAGAGTGTTCTCAGGGGAACCCATAAGGAAGTGAAAAAAAGCAGGATAAGTGGGTGATGGAGATAA
This sequence comes from Indri indri, assembly GCA_004363605.1. Taxonomy (NCBI): domain Eukaryota; kingdom Metazoa; phylum Chordata; class Mammalia; order Primates; family Indriidae; genus Indri; species Indri indri. The sequence continues at coordinate 10,877 of RJWJ010005427.1, forward strand.
GCAGAGATGGTTACAAAAGTCTAGCCTCATCCTGACCCCATGGAGAGCTCTGGTACAGGAACTGTCCTACAAAGGTTATCACACTCAGAGACAAGGGAGATTGGGTGTTGCGCCCCCTGCAACCTCTCCTCATCCTGCCATCTGAGCAAATGGCCCATGGCAGAGTTGAGAGAGGCATTCTCAACCTTCCTGATATTTCCATGCTATACAGATCCCATCAACCAAGTGCATTCTCCAGAGAAGAAAGCAGCAAAGAGCTGTGAGCAGTCAGCAGCTGATACTTGCAGAAGCTGGGAGATGGGGCATAAGTCCAGAGAAGTGAACCACACCTGGATGGGGATGCTATTATGGGCTGCATTGTGCCCCTACAAAGTTTATATGTTTTATTTCTAACCCCCATCCCTCATCATGTGACTGTATTTGAGGATAGGGTCTTTAAAGTGATAATTAAGGTAAAATAAGGTCCTTAGGGTGGGTCCTAATTCATTAAGAGTGGTATCCTTATAAAAAGAGGAAATTAGGACACACACCTAGGGACAACATGCTAAGACAAAAGGGAGAAGATGGCCATCTACAAGCCAAGGAGAAAGGTCTCAGAAGAAATCGACTCTGTTGACAAATTGATCTTGGACTTCTAGCCTCCAGAATTGTGAGAAAATAAATTTTTGTTGTTTTAGCCACCTAGTTTGTGGGCATTTGTTGTGGCAACCCTAGCAACCAAATACAGGTACTAACAGCATCTGCTGCAATCCCAAAACAAAGCAAACCAAAAACATCACAAATAGAATATAGGAAAATAGATAGGAGGAATAAGAAGCTGTGAATATGGACATTCACATAAATGTTGGGAAAAGGGCTGCTTTTATCAATGATCTTGCCATTTGGAAGAGAGGTATTTTTTCCCAGTCCTCCAATGAGGAGAGAATTGTTTCTAGGAGACAAGAAGTGCTTTGATAGTACAACTAGTTTTAAGTCCTTTGAGTTCTGGACTGTTTGGAGGCAAAAGGTAATTTATGTGCTAATGGAGGAAAGGGAAATCTGTTGAACAGGTGTTAATTGGTGCAGAGAAGGGAAAGCCCTGAAAACGCTGCATATGTTTAAATACCTCCCGATCTTTCATACTAGGTCTCCCACTAAATGAAATTAAGGCAGAAAGTGTCAGAGACTGAAAGACTGTCCTAGTCAGAGGCCTCGACTACTGAGAATTTAGATATTTTTCCCTCCTCACTTTCCCATAGTGTTACAAAGTAAAATGAAGCTCCCACCAGTAAGTGGCTTTTGGGGATTTCTTTTCAGTTTGCTAGTTTTTATGTTTTTAATATCCATAGGGTTTGGGGTTTATTGAACGGAACTCCTGTTACAATTCATCAGAGCCATTCCAGATTCTCAGCATTCAGGGCGGCCACGAATCTGTGGTTTTCTCTCAGTTGTCCCATTGTGCACTTCTGGGGTCTAACAACATAAAAGGCACAAAAGCATAAAGGAAAGGCCTTGTACGTAGTTTCAAAAAAAATTAATTACATAAGGACAGGATGAGAGATGCATGGTTTGACTGTACTTCCTAAGGAAAAAGAAAAGGCGTAGGGCTTTAGACCACAAATTCAGTAGGAGCCAGGAGTATAATGCTACTGTTTTAAAACCTAATGCAAACTTAGCCTGCAGTAACAGAAATAGCATTTCTAAAGCAAGAGAAGTTACGGTTTCAGGGTTTTCTATCCGCCTCGGGCCACATCTGGCTTATCGTGTTCTCAAGATGGATGACAATATCCAATATCCAAAGGACAATAACCAATGGTGACACATCTGGAAGCTAAGTCAAATGGCTGTTGCCTCAAAGAACTAGAGAATTTTCCTGGGGTCGGGGTTAGAGGGTGTGGAGGGGAGAGACTAGGAAGAGACAGAATAGCTCTCTTCAAATAATTAAATGAGCCACAATGGGAAAAATCAAGAAGGTTTATTTTATGTTATATAATGTAAAACCTTGCTGTTCAGAATGAGGAAGAATGGGGTAATGTTGTAGAGAGGATGATTGAAGCTTCTTATCATAAAGAACTATTTAACAATCACAAATACCTAACAATTGGCTAGGCAAATGCAAAAGTACTGAGTTGCCTATTCCTGGAGGTATTCAGACAGAAGTTGAAGGACAGCATGACATGATCACAACAGGGCCAGGACATATCATAGATGTTTTCTCCAATGTATAAGAGGTTAGACTCAGAATGTAGAAGGAATCTTCCACCAATAATTTTCCTTAATTTCAACTGAGAGTGAGATAGAGATGTAATAGTGGAGTATGTTGGGGATAAAGTAAGGGAACTTGTCATCTTTCTCCTTGCAATTTGGATTTAGTGCAAATTACATATTAAAAACAGCCTAAGAGCAATACAAAGAAAATTTCTCTTCGACCTACCAATCATTGTTTAATATTTGTTGACTTCCTCTTCACAGATTTTTGAAACCTTTTTTCTAAATATATTTTTATTCTCACTGACTTGTAAAGATCCTTACATTACCATAAAAACTATGAATTTTAGAATTAATCTTTATGCCCCAAATTTTAGTACCAATATATTTTTCCTGTTTGGTGAATGTTTAAATTGTATCTGCAATTACAATTCACACCTGATTGAATTTCTTCATCAAATCATCAAATATTTATCTATCTCCTACTATACCCAAGAAACTGTAGGGAAGTAAAGCTAATGATGGTATAGTTGGAGAAACACTACAACATAATAGCACGCAAAAAATAAATGCAAACAAAAATGTATCAGTACTACCATAGGGCAAGAGTAAATCTCCCATAGGGCAATAGAAAATTAATTAACAAATCTAATAGTATATCCAGGAATTTCAGTAAGATATAACCACCCTCATGATAAAGTGGTTAGATTAGGTTTTTAAAAAGAAGTGAGATTTGTGATGGGCTTTGAAAATAGATGCCAATTCACTGAGCAGAAGGAATGGCATTCCAGGCACAATGGTGTGAAATAGAAAAGAACATTGGCAAAAAGCTTTAAGGCATGCTTAAGAAAATGTAATAGAATTGTTTGGTTGTAGACAAAGGTATGCAGGAGGCATTATGAAGTATTGGATAGGAACATAAGCTTTAGGTAAAGCTCTGGTTATAAATTCTATCCCTATGATCATTAACCTTGTGTAATAAGTTATTCGAATCTATCTTGTGTGAAAAATGGACATAATAATATCTACTATCTGGTTGTTGCAAGGATTAGATTGTGTAGCTAAAGCACTTAGCTCAGTGCCTGGCAGAATAAAAAGACTCAAAAGTCCCTTCTGTAAATATTAATGTGAATACTAATATTATGTAAGAAAGTAGAGTACGCAATAAAGTCTTTAGAGGGATCTGGCCAAAGGATTTCAAGTTGAAACTATTATTAAAGGGCTGTGAGCAAGAGAGGAACAAAAAGAGAGTGGTATTTTAGGGAGATGCATTACACATCTTTGCATCCGTTTGATTGGTGAAATGGACTGGGGTAGGGTGAAAAATAAATTAAAAGCAGAGAAAGCAGATAGAAAGATATTGACAAGGTACATATTTGATGTGATAGGCACCAGTGGGTATGTGGAGTTAGAAAGCATAGCAAGAAAACAAAAGGTACGTAGAGACTCTCTAGATATGGGAAAAGAGCAAGGCCTCTAAATCAAAGTTGGTCACCCAGTTTATAGCTTGGAAATTGAGCTGCTCTAGCAGTAGAAACAGTGAAGTTAAGATGAGAGCAAGATTGGGAAGGAAAATGGAGATTTCAGTTTTATGTCTCAAAAGTTTGAGGTGACATCAAAATGCACGTATAGAAATGACTGTAGAAAACCATAGATTTTTTTGCCCAAACATGCATTAGAGTTCAGTGAAACTGGAAAACTAATGTGCTGTAGATTAAAAGTGAAACTACCTTAGCAACAGCTGCATAAATGTGTGCTTCTTTGCAAGGTTACTAACTGTGAGATGTGAAAAATTACATGAAAAAAAGCCAACTCCATCTAGTTGGTGAATAAAAGAAATCCGTACATGTTTCTGTGCGATAATCAATACAGATGACACCGAAAATTGAGTCCTTTAAATTGTCCAGCTTAAAGCAAAGGAAGTGATGGAAAGTTTTCTCTGCATTGAAAGATTAAAAAAAGAAAAGAGTTTTCAAAGAAAGGCTCCAGTGTATATGCTTCTAATTATAATATTATGAACAAATGTTTTATAAATAAAAACAGAGATTTTTGAAAATGTCCCAAATACTGAGAATGTATGTAGTACATAGTAAATGTGGAGTTTTTTAAAAATAGAGAATAACAGAAACATCAATATTTAAGAACAAGTTATTTAGTTCAAATAGTTACTTTGAGAATTTACTTATGACATAACATAGGAAATATTCAAAGTATTTATTTATGAATATTATTATGCTGTGACCTATTGTTTAAGTTAAGGAATATATCTTCTTTCTTGGTGGATCGAAATTAATATAAAAATCAAGAAAAAATACATATATTTAAAACCTTATCTGAAAATATGCTAAATGGGAGAAATTATATTCTAATATTTTTTAAATTTTATGCTTGTTTTGATCGATAACATACAAAGGTGTTGCAAAAAGAAAAATTCTTAAATAATACTTCACAATATCTCCTATAAGCAAGCAGATACACTGTGAAGCTTTGTTTAAAAATTTCATTAGTGATGTATCAAAATATACAAAAGATTATTATCTATATAGGCAAAATTGATAAGTTACAGCTTTTTCAACAATTATTACTTTTTAATATTTGAAGTTTAGTTTTTGTCAGCAGATGGAAAATGATGAATACTTTCAAAGTAAAACTACTGGAGAGGCAGTCGTTTATTAATATATTACCTGAATGGTAAAACATTACTTGCGGATTTCAAAGAGCCGGTAACAGGCAGTCTGAATCATCCTTCCTCCCCTGCCTTTGCTTCTTGGACAGCACTTCTATAAATGTCAGGGTCCTGGTGACATCCTTAAAGAGTCTAGTGTCACCCTGATGCTTCAAAAAGTTTCCAAAGATGGCAGAAAATAAAGCGGGGGACAGTAAACAAAATAAGGCAAAACATGTTTTTTAAAATGAAACAATCTCTTTTTTGCTTATGTAGTGTTTAGAAGAGAAGGAAAAGGATGACTTTTCAAGCACATTTTGCAGTATGGTAATATAGTTCAGAAGAACAGTTTTTAATTAAAACCAATCGAAGTAAACAAATAAATTAAATTCAAAACTAGGAGTGTGTAATCTCACAAAACAATGACTTTGTGTCATTAATGACTTCCAAGTGATATAACAGAACAACACAACGTGACTTCAGCAGCTTTCAAGACAGAAACTATGAAACCACGGTGGGTTAGATGAGCTATTCAAATCTGGTGAATCAATTTTGAAAATCTCAGTAAGTCTCAGTGTAAATTCGAATGTGTGGATTTTCTCCTCTTCTCTACACCCCTTCTCCCAACTAAGTCTAATCGAAATTGAAAAATGCTAGCAAAAACAGAGTTTGTTCAGGATTGCATGCATCAAGCATAAGAGGGACTTCTCCAAGAGATTGGCGATGTTCACCTACACAAGCTCTCATGCACCTGGAAAGCTACATGGAAGGTAACATGAAAAAAAGAAGAGTTTTTCATGGCACCTAATTCATTCTTTCAAGATCAGGTAACAGCTTTGCTGCCAACATAGTTTGAGGTACTGCCTCAGAAAAATCAGTAGGTCTTGCAGAGCAAAAGAAGAAATAAAGGAGGCTAGAAAATCTCTATGAAGCTAGGAAATCTGGTTTGTTCTTTGAAACAGCAAAGGGCTTCCTGCTTCACGTCTAACCACAGTAGATAGGTACACTGGTTTTTCAAAGTCCTGGTGCTGCTGCTGAATCACTGCAGATTTTAAAATCTACAGATCTCATGAAAATTTCTAGTTTTAGTGAGATTCAGAGCCTGCCTACTCAGAAGATTCATTACTACCAATATCACTACTAACATAGAATGAAGGGCTTATGAATACATATAACACTTTGGAAGATTACTTACCAACCTAATAATAGGGTGGTGAAATGGCAAAGTGACTCACTTTTAAACAAGTAAGCAGAATATTTGTACCATGTGCAAAATCAGGCAGAAGTGTCACCAGGTGGGACTGCAAATTAGTACAACCTCTATGAAAAACAGTATGGAGATTCCTCAAAGAAATAAAAGTAGACCCACCATTTGATCCAGCAATCCTACTACTGAGTATCTACCCAAAGGAAAATAAGTCATATTATCAAAAGGACACTAGCACTCATATGTTTACCACAGCACAGTTCACAATTGCAAAGATATGGAATTACCCTAACTGCCCATCAATACGTGAGTGGATAAAGAAAATGTGGTATACATACATATATACACACACACACACACACACACACACACACACACACACCATGGAGTACTACTCAACTACAAAAAGGAATGAAATACTGTCTTTTGCAGCAACTGGAATGGAACTGGAGATGATTGTCCTAAATGAAGTATCTCAGGAATGGAAATATAAATACCACCTATACTCACTAATAAGCAGGAGCTAAACAATGGATGCACATGGGCACAAAGAGATGTTCTACCTTACACTATAATGATTTCTGTACTTATCTTCCTAGTAGGAAATAGGCTATAAAAGAAGTCTAGGATTATGGCCAAACAGATCTGTGTTCACATCACTGCTTTGCCACTTCCTAGGTATGCGTCTTTAAGTTCCTTACATTTTAATGTGCTCATTTCTTAAAAAGGAATGAAAGTGCCCACCTTGAAGGGTCATTGAGAAAAACAGAGATAAGAGAAATCAACCCCTAGAATCATACCTAGATCATAAGATTCCTGACAGGTTCAATGCTCTCTGACTTGTAAGACACCCATAGGCAATCTCCCAAATCACCTTTCCAATGGTACATTTAACCACCTACCTCACCAAACACCTTTCAGAGCAACAAAAAGTCCACATCAATTCAGTATTAATTGCACATGTTCAGCATTGAGACTAGGTCCAGAAATGGCCAAAAAGCATAAACAAATAGAAGGAGGAGTGACTTTGAGTAATTAGAGCAGGTTATTCTCTTCTTAATCTTATAAGGGTAGCTTCATAAACTAGGACTCCTTCTCTTCCTACGGTCTACATTAGTGCTTTCCAATCGAGCTTTCCATAATAATAGAAACATTCTACATGGTGCTGTCCAACGTGGTAGCCACAAGTCACATACGTCTGTTGAGCCCTTGAAACGTGGCTAGCATAACTAAGGAATGGAAGTTCTAACTTTATTTCACTTTAAGAAGTTTAAATTTAAAAGTCGCATGTAACTAGAGGCCATCACATTGGACAATGTAGGCCTATACATACGGATAAAAAAGAAAATGTGCTAGACAAAGAATAAATACTAATGGTGACCCAGACAAACTTGGGTAGTTCAGGCGATCTCCTCGGTTAACTATCAATTTTACATTACGGGTGTCAACGGTGGCCTCTGCTCCATCCCTTGGGTATTTTGTTTCTGCCTCTGCTGTTATGTCTAATTCTAAATTGTCACTGCCTCTTATTTAAGCCAAGAATTGAATTGCTATTTTGCTCATTAGTAGCTGCATGGCTCTCCCTTTCCTGGGAAGCTGGCTTGCATGGTTTCTCAGGACAGTATTTCTATAAAAGTGGGCAGAGCTCTCTCCCTACCGTTTTTGTGCTTTCTAAGTAAGCTCCAAAAAGGTATTCTTCTTTCAGATTTTCTACTGAAAATTTTATACTATGTATTACAGCACTGTTACTATAACTCAGGACTAAGTTGCTCAGTTTCTTACAACCTCCTCTCTTACAAAAGTTGGAGATAGTTTCCCAAACTGAGCAGATTCTATTTGAGTGGCACCACATAGTGTCCCAATCAAAATTTCCTCTCTTTCCCCCACTGAGGCAATATGAAACCCATGCGCCTACACCTAAGCAATGGCAGGTGTTGCTTATTGACAATGGCACGTTCCCACAGGGTCTTTATGAATCCTCTGAATTGTCTTTAACTCAACTCTGGGAAGAAAGAGCCAGTTGATTGTCTTTGATATGTGGCATGAAATATATGTACTTTCATTGGCATGTTTTTAAAATTTTACTCCAGAATGGGTTCCTTGCCATATAAGGTTACAAGCTCCCAGGCTTAAGGCAGCCTTTGTCCTCATTGTTCAAGAATCTAGGTTCTGGGAAATAATGGTAAATCTGACCGTGTTTCTTCCAGGAGGCCACTGGGTTTGCATGAATACACAACTTTTGGCAGCCTGCCCTGGCATGGCAGGGCTCCTCACACATATTAGTTAGGACATCCCCTCAGACTTGACCTGACTAAGTGAGAAATCCTAAATATTAACATCCCTGCCAAACACAGGTTGAAAAAGTCACTTGCTGACCTTTGGCTAAAGACTAGATATTTCTTCTTGGCTCAGAAGAAGTGAGAATTCTTCTACCAAGATCCTACTCTATTCCCTGGCCATTTGAAAAATGAATTTCAGATGCTGCTTATAGTTCTGAATCAAAACATAAAATTAGACTTGACCTTTCTTATCACCCAATGTGAAAGCTAAATTTGATCAATGAATTTCTAGGTGTATATACCCATATTTTATATTTTGGTCAGAGAGAAAAATATCACAAAGCACAACATAGATGCCATGAACAAACTCTCTAGACTTACTGAGCTTCACTATTCTAAAAGGAAGAAGAAAGAGAGAGAGAGCGCAAAAGTGCACAAATGCTAAGGGAAAGCATGGAAAAATGGAAAAACAGTAATGAGAGCGATGCTGCTGAATGCTTCCTTGCTTCATTTCTACAGGTTTTGAGGATTGCTCCCTAAATCATTAGCCACTCATAGTGGATTTAGTCACTCATTTTCGTTGTGACTTTATCATTTCTCCCGCACTTGTGAATATTGCACAATTAGCACATTTCTGAAAGCTCCGATGGCCATGTCCTCAAGCTTCCTCCCTGGTTCCTGGAATTTACACTGTAGGACCTCAGCCCTATTTCTGTCTGTGGTTTTGATTCCAGCTCAGATTCTGACTACAGAGGCGTCCCCTCTCCTTGGTGAATACCTTTTTCTCCTTGTGGTGATGTTTCCAGTACGTCTTGAGGAGTCATAAAGTGCTATTAAAACAGTCATCCCTCTTAGCCTGTCCTCGGTAGTCATCACACAGTATTGCTATTGTCCAGGGGTTGGAGTCTGAGGCTGAGGCTGAATTGGAAAGTTGGTTTTAGTGTCCCAGCAGGGCCAGGGAAAATAAATCCCCGAGCGAGAATGTGGCTCGGCGTCAAGCAGCTGGAGACCCGGCCCGTGAACGGGATCCAGAGGCAGATTATTTGGGTGAGTGTGCATGGCTACCAGACATCAGTTTCATTTGACTAATATGTTCTTTTCCATCCAATTGAATGGATTACCACAGTGTCAAATAAATAATATGTTGCCGCATTTGGCCCAACAAGAAAAATACTGGGTATCAATAAGCAAGTGTAAGACCACATGAAAGCCTGACTGTGTTTGAGGAAAACAAGGAATAAGCCCTCAGGTATCTTGAAACCCAGACATTTTTCTTGTCAAAATGTTTTAGGAGCCAAATTCGTGGGGTCCCTGTTGCTGTGACAACACTCTGGTCTCTGAAGCTCATCCAACATGGCCACAGTTCCAAATTAAACCTTGGGTATTTGTGAAGGCAGCCGCAAGGTGGGACAATGGCTCATTACCCAATTCAGAATGCATTCAGTCAATGTTTATGGGATGCCTACTGGTTGTCAGGCACAGAGGTGGCATCTGGGGGTGGTGGAAATGGTATTGGGGGTTGTGGAGACATCAAAAATGAACATGGCACAAACTCCTGGCTCATATTCTAACTGGGACACAGACACATACCCAGATAATTCTTACATCATGCAATACAGTGCTATACTATAAATATGGGCAAACTGCCCAGAAAACAGGAGATGGGAGTAGAGTGATCCACAGGAAGGCAGAGAGCTTGGGGATGTCTTCATGAGGCAATGACGTTTGGGCTCTGCCTTAAAATACACTGTTCTAATGCAATGTTATTTTCAGAATGTATAAAATGTACATTATAAATTATAATAAATTTCCCCCAAAACCCTTCTCACTCTCTAGTACAAATTAGCATCAGTGGTATTTTATAAGTGAACTAGAGAAATAATGAGAAAAATAAGACATGAATAAGAAGCACTGTCATAAGCATTTTACAAATGCTTGTTAATTCAGCTCTCATGATATCTCTGGGCTATAGGTACTGTCCTTATCTTATATAAGTGGAACTAAAGCACAGAGAAGTTAAATAAATTACCAAAGGTCACACTGCAAGGTCAAACACTGTGCTAAGTGCTTTAGATCCATCCTTTCACTTTGTTCTCACAACAACCTTTGCTCTGAGCTATGTACAATTTTTTTCAGAGTCGGGGATTGAGGAGGTTAAGGACCTGAAGCTTAGAATGCTTAGTCTCCTGTTGCAAAGATCTTTCAGATAAAGGACAAAGTATGGCCATTGGCCTAGAGGCATGAAAATATATGCATGGTGTATTTAGAGAAAGCAAATAGAAATATTGTACATACCAAGGGGATTGAAATTCATTCTCTAGAAATGGTGAGCTATTCATAAGAATAACATTATCTGAGTTCTTCTTCTTTTAATGCTCTGGTGGCACTTTGTGTGGAATGGACAGGAGGTGGAGGAGATGACTGCTTGATGTCTATCGAAATGACCTCTGCCAGGGCAGTGGCCATGAACAAAGTGGGAGGCATTTGAAAGACATTCTGGAGGTAGAATCAAGAGAAATTGATGACTAGTTGTTAATGAGCTGCAAAAACAAGGCCAACTCCAAGATTTCTCACTTTGACTACTATACTAGAATATACTGGTACCACCAACCAAGATAAATAATGCAAAAGAATTGGTAGGTTTGATGGAAAAAATAATTGGTTTGGGTGCATTCAGTATGAGGTGGGTTACTAAGAGGAAATTTCCAATAAGCAACTGCATATACATGTCTGGAGTGATCCACTACCCTATTTCTTTCCCAAATGAGAACAATGCATGACCCAGCATTTGGGGACATTCCTTGGTAGGATAATATTAATAATATCATAACTGGCATGTCTTCATAGGGCTGACTTAATGACTAACACTGTTCTAGGAATTACATATTAATCTTCACAATAATCTTATGATGAAGGCACATAACCTGATTTCACAGATGAGGAAACTGCAGTACAGAGAGTGTATGTTATTTTTCCCACGTAGTATGGGCAGACATGTGTCATAGATACTCTCCTCTCCCTCAGCATCCTTTCTCATATTCATGATTTCAGGCTCTTATGACTGAAATTCTGTTTCTGAAGGTTTGTCCACATATTCTGGCATCTGGGGAGAGGAGAGACATGCTAAGGATGCAGGTGTAGGTGAGAGCCTGTTGTATTATGGAATTCCTACACCTTTATAAACTTTAGGACCCTTGGTCTTGACTTGAAGATTCTGCCAGATAATTTATCTACTGTACCTCAATTTCTTTCTCTATCACATGAGATGATAATGTTCCTAAGGTGGTTGAGAGGAATCAATAAGTTCATACATCTAAAGGGCTTATTCCTAGCACAGGTTAATGTTCCAGAAATGTTAACTAATATAATGACAATCAAGACAATGGCAACAACAGTGGTGATGACTCCCTGTTTATCTCTACACTATTTTCCTCAGTGGTTTAGAGAAGAAACATCAGGTCAAGCCCTCCCTTCTGGACCTTGATCAGAGAGAGAGAGAGAGAGAGAGAGAGAGAATTATTACTAGCTGTCAGGATTTAGAAGTTAGAGGTCTCTGGCCTATGCATTTTGGGAAAGAAATAGAGGTAGTCCTGCGGTGGAAAATTGAGGCAGAAGAGAAAAGGACCTCTCGTCAGGGTCCAGACACTCAGAAAGGCTCATCATTCCTCAGCCTCCGATAGCACCAACAGAGATAAAATGAGTGAAGTCTTATGAGACAGCTTTAAAGGACACAGAAACATAATGTTCAGACCTTCAGGGGGGCCTGTTCAGAACCAGTAAGAGACGAGACTGGGTCCTTTAAAGGTAGAGATTCTAAAATATAAGCCCAAGTGCAGGACAATCTTTGTTTGGACTTTTAAAACTGAGGTGGGGGGGAATGCTGAAAACATAAAAGGTCAACTTGGACCATCTGGTTCTGTAACAGTCCCCATCAACACGTCCTTACTTGATGAGAACAAAATAATAAATGAGGATAGATGTGTTTTGCTCCTGTCAACAGCCATACAAGAGGAAAGATAAGAGAAGCTTTTGAAATTGTAGAGATCTTTTGGCTTTAACTATTCCAGAGGCAATTAGTTCCATATGGGAAGCAAATCCATGCAGATAGATTTAACTATCAATTCTGTAGCTGCTTATCAAGAGGCAGTATATTTTGTAACACACACACAAAAGCCAGATCCTGTTACTATGACACCTGCTTTCACCCTGGCTGGGCAGCAATGAATTAGCCTTCGGCCTCCGATATTCTGTGTGTCAACCCATTTTAAAGAAGTGAATTCATTATACCTGGGATTGATATTAATAATGATAAATTGCCCTGTAAAATAAGCTGAACTGAGGTAATGCTATTTTCAAGAGACTCTAAAATGCTTAAAACACAACAGAATAAGCCCAAACATGTGCCCTTATGCCATGGTGAAAGTTAAGCAATCTAGAGAGGAGCCTTTCAAACTTTTCCATTCTCCGATGGAACTTACAGTGAGTAATTTTGAAGAAAAAAAAATTATAAGACAATGGATAATTCATTCCTCCACCTTCCCACAAGCTTTGCCTTACAAGCATGCTGTTTTTATCTATTCCTGTGCTTACCAGAGTAAGAACAAAAGGTAGGGATAAGGAAAACAAATAATAAAATAAAGAAGAAATGAAGGATGAAAAGAGAAAAGGGTAAGAATGGAGAAAAGGGAAAAGCAGAAAAGAAAACGACGAAGAGAGAAAAAAAATCAGCAACATCCTCCTGATGCCCGCCGTTCCCTCAAAATCGGTTCCCCTTTAATAACTGCGCGTTCGTGTGCCTGGTGTGGAGAAGAGCACAGCAGCAATGGCTGCAGGGGTAACAATTCTCAAAGCCAAGGAACCTCAAGACCCATGAGGTTTGTAAAAATATCCACAGGACAAACCCATGGCCTTCAAGATTTGGCAAAATATTCAACCCATTATTCAAACATTTTGTGCTAAGCAAAGTGCAGTACATTTTGTCAGGCAGTTCCCCCCTTAATTTCCAAACCCATGTGTATTTCCAAGGGAATGTGATGCATATGTTTCTAATTCATTTACATTTAAATCATCATAATGCTGTTTTGCTGAGCTATTTGATGTCCAAGAAGCCTATGAGGCCTTTTACAAGCCCTTTTAAAGGCTTTCTCCTTTGAACCTGCAAGTCATGGTTTTCCTGTACAGAATGTGAATTAAAATAAAGAAAGGTTATAGATTCTCTTCAAACTAAATTCCTCGGTATTTAAATGGATAATAATAATGACAACCATTAAAATAATGTGATCTCACAGGCAACCTTACATATAAATTTTTAAAAAATCTATTAGTTGGGAAAAAAAAAATGTTCCAGTTTTTCCAATGTAACAGCCATGAATAGTAATTGCTAGATCCTACTTCATTTGCAGATTAAGTTTAAAATATTATTTGCTTTTTTAACTCCCTGATTTTTCCAAAGCCCAAATTAATTTCTTTCAGACTTTGAATGCATTCATGCAAATTAATTATAACTATCCTCTAATATTTTTTAAGGAAAGTCTTTTTATGTGCCTGTGCCAGACTTGCCTAGGTCCTCGATACATTTAGAAACCAACAGAATATTGCTTTATTCTTTAAAAAGTAGCAATCATAACATTATCTACCACTCATTGAACATGTTGATATGGGTTGGATGCTTTGCACACAGTACCTAATATTGCAACAACTCTGCAAAAATTTTAGGATTTTTGGAATTTATCCTGAAGGCAAGGATCTGGTGCTTTTTTTTTCCTGAAATATAACCTTGATATCAGTGCAATGGATGAATTCAGAGATACTTGAGATGGGGAAGCCAGCTAGGATGCTGTTTCAATAATCCAGTGATGGATGAAGGCAGTGGCCAAGAAAGAATTATAGAGAACCTTACATTTCACATTTTCACAATCATTTTACAATGGCTTTTTAAGCAAAAACCAAAGCTCATTCTGCATTATTTGCTGAAAACTCATATTTCCTTCTCATTTTCCAATATGGTATTTATGCACCCACGGACATACACATCTGGTCATCTATAATATACACTAGTTTGATGACAATGTAAGTAGAAATGCTTCTTTCTGGATAACCATTTCAACACTAGAATAATTTTACACTGAGCTTTGTCTTTTTCCATTGATATTGAGAAACTGATCTAATCTAATGACTTCTCAAGAGAAAAGAAGGAAAGAGACTTCTCAAATAGAAAAGTCAAAATTATTTCTAGGAAATAAAGTTACCTTTCCCTATTGCCTTTAATATAATATCATCATCAATGCCAGCCTTATATGTACAGTCATGTACCATAAAACGTTTCAGACAACAATGAACCAAATATTTAGCAATGGACCTGTACAACTGTAACACCTTAATTTTACTGTACCTTTGCTATGTTTAGATACACAAATACTTACCATTGTGCTACAATTGCCTACAGTATTCAGTACAGTAACAGTATAGTATAGGTTTATAGCCTAGAAGCCATAGGCTATCCCACATAGCTTAGATGTATAGTAGTCTATACCATCTAGGATTATGCAAGTACATTCTATGATGTTTGCACAATGACAAAATTGCCTAACGATGCACTTCTCAGAATGTACCCCTATCATTAAGTGACTCAGACTGCATTGTGAACAAAGAATCATCTATTTGACAATTGGGAGGTCCCCAAATATCTGCCCATCCATTCTCCTCTCACTTGTGAGTTTGAATTATCCTTAAAAGCTTTAGTTTACTTTATTTTCAAAAGGATTTAGGCCTTTTGTAACTTGGAGCTTGGAATTTGAGGGGAGAAGAATCTTTGAAGCCTTCATTAATACCTTAACCTGTGTTGGCACTGGACAAATTAGATAATTGAATTAACTAGATATTATCCAATATTTTAGGCATCTCCTTTTTTCTTTGTCTTCTCAGAGTTTCTCACTTGAGGCCATTAAATGTAATACAGTACTGGCCTTTCTTCAGTTCCCATCACCATCCCTCCTATTACCCTCTCACATGGACCCTGCAGTAAATTTCCAGTGAGCGTCTCAGCTCCTATTATTGTCCTGCTCCACACAGCAAGCAGAGCAGTTGTTTAAAAAACTAAATTAAATGATGTCACTATCTAAATAAAACCCTTCAACAGCATGTCATTGTTTCTCATTGTATATAGACTAAAAGTGAGTCTTCGTGATCTGGCTCCAGCCCAGCCCCCAACCTCACCTCACTGGCTTTTCTTCCTCTGCCAATAAGCTCCAGCCACCCTGACCATCCTGTCCTGGTTGACTCCTTAGGCTCACCTCACATGTCACTTTTTCAGAAAGATCTTCCCTCACCACTCCAGATAAAGCACAGAGTTTGCCAACCCGCGTGTGAGAGTGAAATCAATGGTCATAACCACAATGTGTTCAACACATGCACACAAACACACACACACACACACACACACACATACACGAGAAGAAGAAATAGAGAGTTTAATAACACTTTTACTTCAGTGAACTGTCAGCTTACTACTGGGTTGGAGCATAAATGCATGTCTCCTGGGTCGCAATCAAATAAGTGACTGAAGTTGCAGCCACCTGGAAGCCTGCTCATAAACTCCATCACGGGACCCTGTTTGTTTCCTTCATATCCCTTCTCACAATCTAAAATCTGGTTTATTTATGTGTTAACTTGTTTATTGAGAAGGTAAGCACCTTGAAAGCAGGACCTTGGTTCTCTTATACATCTCTTTATCACCAGCACTTAGTGCAGTGCCTGACATAGTTCAGGTTCTAAAGGAAACTTTCATTCAAAAACTATCTGGAAGAAGTTGTGATAGTTAATTTTAGGTGTTAACTTGGCTAGCTCACAGTAGTTAGATATTTAGGCAAACAGACATTGTGAAGGTCATTTTTTCAGAGTAGATTAACATTTAAATCAGTAGATTTTGAGTAAAGCAATTTCCCTTCTTAATGTGGGTGGGCCTCATCCAATCAATTTGAAGGCCTAAAGAGTTCCCCTGAGGAAGAAAGAATTCTGCCTCCAGACTGCCTTTGGACTCTAGGCTGCAACATAAAGTCTTCTCTGGGTCTCCAGCCTGGTGGTCCACTCTGCAAATGTCAGTCTTGCCAACCTCCTCAATCTTAGGAGCCAGTTCCCTAAAAATCAGTCTCTCCCCCTGCCCCCGACCTCTTTCTCTCTCCTCTCTTTTCTGTGTGTCTATGTATACACACACACAACATATATGTACACACATCCTATTGCTTCTGTTTCTCTGGGGAATGCTAACTAATACAGATTTGTTGCATGTTTATGGCACTGCAAAGCTTATTACCACTCCTCTTTAGATATTTCTCCCTTTACCCAGAGCTCCCCAGTTATAGTAGGAGCTAAACATATCTCTCCTTCTCTTCATGCCCCAAACTCTCTAGTCCACCCTCCTTGCCTGTTCACTTTCTTTTCCTTACCATGACCTTGCCACCTGGCCTCCTGGCTAGAAGTGACTTCCTCTCTCACCCTCCAGGCTTTCCAAGTCACCCTAGTAGGGCTCGCAACTCCAGGACTCCTCATTGCCCTGCCTTACACGGTTGTTCTATTGTTTTGACTGTTTTTGTCCTGCAAAACTTCTGGCAGACAAAATGTTCTACATAGTTCCATAGACATATTCAGATGGTAATAAAATCAAAAGAATGTAAGATAACCACAAAATGTTATCAGCAGTATTGCTGAGTAGTGGGATAATGAGTGATTTATTTTTTTTGCTTTGTGTCTTTCTTTAGTGTCAAATATTCTATATTGAGAATTTTAACTAAAAAGAAATTATACAAATTATGATTTTCAGAAGTGAATTTGAGACACATGGAAGTTAAATATATAGATACCTCATAAAAATGCCTTTTCTTCAATGAGTTAGCATGTCTAACAATGCCATTCATATTGGCACTTGATATGATTGTAACTTTGATGGCTTCGTGTGTGATTGTGATGTCACCAGCAGGGTGTCGAGCTTCTTTTTAACAGGGACAGCGTCACACAATAATGTGCAAAAGAAGCTTCATAATCCAACAGACCTTGGTTAGAAACACATCTCTGTTACTCACAGCTGTGTGCCCCCAATCATGTACCTTAATCTCACTGGTTCTCAACTGCCTAAAGTGAGAATAATAAGACATTTATGTGAGGCACCTAGCAGTGCTTGCTTGAGGGTAGATGGTCAATAATCATCAGTGTCTATCATTGGAGTTACATGTTAATTTTCACAGCACCTAACAACATACTAAACATGCAATGAAATAAAATAAATATATATGAAATGGAATGGAGTAGAATTAAACTGATACGTGAAGGTGGGGTCGGGAGGAAGGAGTGTTTGTTTCTCCACAGTTTTAATCTACACTGCTTAAGGTTTCTGAGTGTCTATGCTTATGTTTTATTGTTACAAAAGTCTCTCCTACATATATGACTTTTTTTTCTAGTATTTCTTTTAAAACATATAAGTAGTAGTTTTGATAGAAGTATTACTTGATTCTTTATATTGGATACATCTATTGTTTTTATTGGAAATTCATGTTATGTCTACAAATGTCAGATTTCCAAATTTTGTGCAAATTTAATTCCTTTCACATAGTAAAATGAGTTATTTACAGGTATCATTTTTCTTTAAACTTTAGTTTCAAAATTCACTAGAGCCAGATTTGATAAGGGCAATCATTTTAAATGCAAAAAAACAAATAGAACAAGCACAATTTTCCAAATAAAAATAATTTTTTCATAACTACATTAATGAAAATATTCCAGTCTACAAAAAAAATCAACTAGATAAAACTTACCGAATAAGTTTCTACCCTAAAAGACGTAAAAATATATTCCTGTTTATTCAATTGTTAACCTCCATTATCAGAGGCAAATCAAAGTTTGGAACTGGTTTGATCTCGTTATAGAAGAAATTTCTGCATTTAGTGAAAGGCCAAGGGGACTCTTCCAATTCTAAGATTTTATACTTCTATGATTTCAGCACTCCAGGAGATTGTTAAAGTGTTCATTCCTAATATTTTTATTCTCCATGTTTGTTTGGTGTTATATATCTAGGACCTCAATGTTGAAAACCCAGGTTTTTACTAGTCACATTTTTTATCTTTATTAAATCAAGAAGAAAGAGAGAGAGGAGGGAGAGAGAGAACAAAGAGAAAAAAGAGAGAAAGAAAAAGCAAGAAAGAAAGAACGGAGAATGAAGGAAGGAACGCAGGAGGGAGGGAAGAAAGAAAGAAGGAAGAATTGCATGATGTTTCTGAAACTGCACAGGGTAATTCCATTTAACTCTAGAGTTCTGCAAATACATAGTAGAATTATGCAAATATACAAAACATCTGCTTATTATCACCAGAGTTACGTACTGCATTTTGAATAATTTCCCCAAGCCATTTTAAGAAATAGGTTAAAGTGTTACATTTTAAAGTATGTTCTAAATGACCTATATTAGATGTTCTGGTATAAGAAATTTGAAACAAGTCTGGAAGCTTATGGATATTACATATGTAAAGTCCCTGTTATTTATGCTAGCTTTAAATGCTTGATTAAGCATCCATATGTCAACCTGATCCTATGGAAGCTCAGAGTAAACAAAGTGTTTCCAAAGTTAAGTGCTAAAACACATGAGGTTACTGATTCTTCTGGAGTCAGGGGGGACCATTTATTTAACAAATGGCATCTGGGGTCCTTGGACCATTCAGACATGTCACTAGATATGAATTGGAGCAAATGAGTAAAAACAACCTGCAACTAGATCCCAAATTCAAAAAAAAAAAAAATGTCTTTTGGAAGCTAATTTTCTAAAAAGGTAGCCAGTTTTTCCTGTATTGGTGAAATAAGCACATGATGTTAGAAATTAGAAAAGGATTTATTTTTTCTAGCTCCATGGGTGATATAAGATAACATACATTTTGGAGAGTGATCAAGGAATGTCTGTTAATCCTGTAACAGTATAACTGACTGATCACATTGGACTATAGTATTCTGCACAAACCCCTGAGATTTAAGCTAGGTTTCCCTGGCAGGTATCCCGACACTTGTCTAGTCGCCTACCTATACCTCTAAACAACAGCACCCTATCTAGAAGTTCTGCCCGATGGTTTAGCATAAGAAGAATTGAAGTGGCCTCCTTTAAGTGGAAGTTTTTTGCCTGTGTAGCAAGCTCCCCAAAGGAATCTTAATCTTCAAGTGTCTAGGAAACTCTGAGCTATTTAGACAGTCTACTGTGAGACCTATTCCCAAAAGAATCTAACAGTCTTCATGGAAAAACGAATGACTAATAATTTGGGGACTGATGATCAGTTTTCTGGGAAACTGAGCTTAACAATCTTGAATGCAGAAGGCAGACAAAGGTTTTGGTGAGGCTCAGAATATGCCATTACACAATGTGGCACCTTGGCATTTGAGAAAACAGCAGAATCAGGAAGGTCTTTCTGACCCCCTCCCCTGAAACAGGCCATGAAAGAATTCTCTGACCTTCCTCTGAAACTCACCCTATACCTGGAGGAAAAGAATGTCCTCATCTCTGAAGATACATAGACACAGAGAAGAATCTGAACAAACAGGCCTTGCTAAGTCCCCCCAGTTCGTCACCATTAGATAATACCCCTCTGTCCAATCACACTCCTTCACAACCATCCACTTCTTCATCAAACGTAGCACAAACGGGTTTCCTTGTTTCTTTGGGTCTTCATTTCTGAAGGTTCCTGTGCCACGTAAAACTTATATTAAATATAATAAATTTCTATACTTTTCTCTTGTTAATCTATCTTTTGTTATAGGGTCCTTAGCCATGAATCTTGCAATGGGAGGTGAAAATATATTAGTTTCTCTCCCCTACAGTCTTCATGATATTTTGTGATCGGGAGCTCACCTGAAGGTAGAAGAGAATCAAAGTGTTGCTTGGGATCCATAGGAGGAGATTGGTCCCATATTTTTATTTAGTCACAAAGCATAATCATTGGTAAATTTAAATATTCTTTGGTATAATAAAGAATATACCTAGTTTTTGGCACAGAGCCTCTAAAACCCTTGAAATTTGCTGTATTATACGAGTGTCTTTGTTATGCTAAAGAGGTGACTCATGGTGGGCCTCTAGATATTAATAGCTTCAAGAGAGGGCTGGTCTCCAGAAAGACCAAACACATGATTAGAAAGTTAGAGCTTTGGGACAACCCAATGTCCAAGGAAGTGAGAGGGGCTGGGGATTGAGTTCAATCACACAGCCAGCTACCTACTCAGTCATGCCTATGTAGTAAAACCCCAATAAAAACTGTGGACATTGAGGCTTGGAGAAGCATCCTGGTTGGTGAGCACCCTGATGTGGCAGCGGGGATATGTGCTCAGACTCCCCAGGGAGAGGACATGGAAGCTCTGTATCTGGGACTCTTCCAGGCCTTGTCTTGTGTTTATTCTACGTCATAAATCTGTAATACAAGTGCAGTGCTTTCAGTGAGTCCAGTGGGTTGTTCTAGAGTTTTAGTATTATTGACCCCTGAAGATATTATGGGAACTCCCAAATTTATACCCAGTCAGATGTGCAGGTGGGCCCTGAGACTTGTGGCTGGCATCTGTAGTGAGGTCAGTCTTGTGGAGGACTGAGCCCTTAAACTTGTGGACCCTGTGTAGTTAGGGACAGAATTATATTGAAGTATATCTATTTGGAGGTGGGGGCTGGGGTGTGGAACACAGCATTTCTAAGCTACAGAATCAGCTTAAGTTCCCTGAGAGAGAACAGTAACATAAATTCAAAGAGCCAGCCTATCACTCCCATCTTGGCGAAATCAGAGTCGGAAGTGAAAGTTGTCTCAAGGGATGTGGGAATACGTTTAAGCCTGGTACTAGCCTTGAGGAAGGGCTCCTATAAGTGAAGGACAAATAGGTTCTTGTTAGCAAAAGGAGAGGGACATAGCAGTTTAGGGAAAATGACAGGGCTGAAGTAGTCAGAGATTTACATATACCGTCACAGATGATGTTTAAAGGTGAAACAAAGGAGATGCCGCTGAGAAAAATATCAAGAGGTGGGGGTAGGTTATATCATCAGAATTATAGGCAAAAATGAGACACGCTTAGGTACAGGCTCTGTTGTTAATCAAGTGGTAAGTAATTCTAATATCAGGCACAGGGTAGTTTAAGTAAAGGCCCCCTGTTTTGAGGGTTCCAGCGTAAGAGAACAGCCTAATGGAATAACCAGGGTACCAGATTAGATTCCCCTAATCTCTCAACAGGACAAAGAATTCGCAAGCACCAAAGATGCAGGTAGTAGAGAACCAGGCAAGGATTGGGGCAAGGGATAGAGAAAGATATTATCAGATAATACTGCTAAAATGCCAAAGGCTCAGTTTCCCTAGGACTTTGACTGTAGTGTCTAAGTTAGCTAACCTCTGCTTTTGAACATTATTGTCTGGAGTACAAATAACATCATCAACAACAACAATGGCAATAGTAATAATAGTCAACATGTTTAGAATATTTTCTATGTGCTGGACACATAGCATGTTACATGCATTTTCTCAGTTAATTTTCATAACGACATCATGTGATAACTACTATGCCATCCCAAAAGTGAGGCATGGAAATAATTGTTTGAGAGCCTGAAAGCCTACAGCAGGTTGGGGTCCAGAGAAGCAAGAAGTATCCTGCATTGGTATGATGCTCCTTGTGTTCAGCTGAGAAAGGCCAGGTCAGCAATAAACAGCAACAGCAAAGATTAGCAGTGGCAAATGCAGCTCCTGTTTTCTCTACAATTTAAAAAACCAATATGGCTAATCAAATTGACCATGTAGTCAACAGAATCCACTCATTAGGAATTTAAAAACAAAATTTCAAATGATTTCAATAGAGAACATTTCTTTGCATGGACACAGCCTGGATATTTTCCCAAAGGGAAAATTAAACAAAAGACTGCATATGTCCCTGACTCTTGGAAACCGAGAACAACATCAGGGGGAAACTGAAGAGTGGCACAATCCCATTAAAGGGCTTTGACGAAGTCCTGGCATTTTCAGTCCTTCTGAAGATTACCACACCTTGTGGACATATGAAAGAGCTTAGTATTTAGAAGATTTTATTACAAAATCATAAATATTTTATTTATCCAAACCAGTAAGGAAGGAAGAAATGAGGGGGAAATTTGGGCAGCTTTCTGAGCAAACCCTTGCCAAGGTCCCATTTGCATTGACTTTGCACAGCACTCAAAAGCACTTTTGTTTCATTTCAAACATTTCATTCTGTTGGAATAACGCCATCAAGTATGTGGCACAGATAAAGTCATCTGCCAATATCCGGGTTTAAATCTGGAAAACAAATATGTCAATGAACTCGATCTAGGTAGCATCTTTCATGCTAGCATCTGCTCTGCTGTTTCCAAAGGTACCTGAGCAATGAAATCAATATTGAAGCTGTGCTTTATAAAGATAAATCTACTGACCCTCCACTATGTGGGTGCCTGCTTTGAGACATTTTCCTGCAGATGAGAAAACTAGTCCTTGTTCACTCTGTTGACTAAACCCTAATACATCTGTGGAAAGGTCTTGCCAGGATGAAGTATGTAGCCCATTGCTGGAAAATAGCAATGTAACTGGTTTATGTAGGAATGGAATCCCGACTTTGCGCTCGTGCTTGTTGTCAGTGAATTGGTCTCCACCATCCCCAATACTGGGGTTCCTGTTGTTAGCCTCTGTTCTTTGCAATCTGTCCTCCACTCCTGCTTTACTGAAATAAAAATGCACCATGTTGTCATTCTGCTTAAAAACCTTCAATGACTTCTCATTGCCTATAGCAATGAGATTATAATTTATTTTATAATTGGATTAGAATTTAGTTTATTGTTATTGAAAAATCAGGGAATTTTACATATATGTGTATATATATATATCTGCCTTTTCTTATTAAATTGAGATGGTTTGGAAATAGTGGGCCCTTTCCCTACCTAGATGGGAGCTGAGTAACAACAATCTTCTTTTAGGTTGGGCATTCACATTGTTCTTCACCAAAGTCCACGTTGTCTTCCCACATTTGGGGTTTTCAGTTGCTACTTACTGGGCTGTTTTTTCAACTTTAGAACGATAGATAAATATTCCTCTGCACATGCATCAAGTTGGGAAGCAGTAGTGAAACCACAGGAGGGGCCTTACATAATATCCAACTACCACATTATTTGCTTGGACCACACAGACCCTTGGGTGTGCAGTTCTTGCGAATGAATAAGTCAAATTCAAACTATTTAAAATGGCCAGTGAATCCCTTCATTGCTTAATCCCACCTTAAATTTCTAACCTACTTCCTGCCACTACCCACGTAACATATAGCTTCTTGTTGTTTCTTATATATACCAAGTATTTTAACATATCTGTCTTCATGCATGAAATTCCTTATGTCTGGACTACCTTTCTCATCTTCCATACCTACAATACATTCTCTATGCAATTTCTTAAGTGATGCTGAGTGGAGTTAAATACTCTTTCATCTCTGCTTCTAGGTCACTATGCATTTTGGTTTATAAATTGTGAACTCTCTGAGAGCAGGGACCATGTCTTATTTATATGAGTATTCAAAATGCCTAACATACACACTAGGCCCCTGATAAATAAACACTTGTGGAAGGCAAGGTATAACTGAGCCCTTAAAAGAAAGATTTAAGTCACATTTATAAGATGCATAAAAAACTCTAATGTGTATCAATATCAAAAGTATAACTCTACCATTAGGACTTTATTTTTATTTCTTTTATTCTAAAATCACCTATTTTTAAATTTCATAATAATGTATAATACATATTACTACATGGTAATCTATGTATTTCTTTGATTCCTCTATTTGTTTTCCATCAAAGCACATACTAAAGTAGTAAGAGTATTTATCTTATACCCTCCAACTGGCCAATTGTCACCACTAACAAGTAGTAGAGTCTCACAAATGCAAAAATGGACACTTCCATTTTGCATGCAGTTTTTGAGAGATACAAATTTGCATAGTCCTTCACAAGGCAACTGGGTTTATATAGAACTACTGACTCTAAAGTACTGAAAACAGGTAGAATTTAGCTCTATAAATGCAGCAGTCAAACCCAAATGATGGGGAATGAACTGAATGGATGTCTGGAAATGATAGGCATATTTCTTCCTGCCTTGCCTACCATATTCAAAAACAGAAAGAAGCAGCCTGAGTAAAATCTATATCTTACCCACTTTGTATATTTTTAACTAATATATTGCCTAGCACAGAGCTTCTCAGAGTGTTTGATTTCAGAACCCCTTTACATGTTTAAAAATATTGAGAACCCCAAAGAGATTTTGTTTAGGTGGGTTATATTTATCAATTTTTGATCACTGTATTCAAAATTAAAACTGAGAAAAATTTTAAACACAGGAATCCACAAGCACACATGCCATTAAGATGATGCCATTAAGAAAGATGATGCCATTAAGTCTCATGTAGCCTCTGGAAAACTCCATTGTACGCTTGTGTGGGAATGGAGTGAAAAGGGAGCATCATTCTCACAGAGCCCAAGAAAGGACCATGGGGACACCCAGGGGCTCCCAGACCACACTTTAAATACTGCTGGCCTAGCACATTAAGTGCAAATAAACACATTTGTTGAATAAATTAATTAGTGATAGCGTAAGCCTATGGCTAATCTGTATTACCAGTGTCACATTTACACAACTCTCTTTAATGAGTGATGACCAGGGCTTGCTTGCTTTTGCGTTTTTATTGCCATATCAATCAATCAGTTTCAGTTACTAGCCATAAACTATCAAACAGAAAACCCTAGGACAACAACGAAAAGAATGTTATGAAAGAACAATTGTCTACCTTGTTGAAATCTTTGTTTATAATGATGTAAAAGGAGACAGGTGGAAAGAAGGGCAGGGAAGAGCATGTTTGATGGATTCGGTGAAGGCTGAAATGAATATCCTAACAACCACCAAATCAAAGATACCATTACTTCTTTTCAGATTCATACCATCATGAGATGCCATCTAGATACAGAAAAAAGTCTAAATTGGTCTAGTTATAGTATTTATTGCTAAATTTAAAAGTGCTGCATTTGACAGTCTCTTACAAAACTCTTAGATACATACAGATCTGCCCTAGTTTTTTCATGGCTCAGGTCCTTTCCCTTCCTTCTCAAGGTCACTTCAATTTAATAAATATACAAATAAAGGCATAAATAAGTGAGAATGATTCCATGTATTCCTAACCATTTTTCTTATATGTTATTTAATTTGAGACTCAGAATAGAGGGAAATAAAGTTTTCTTTAGCTAGCTATGTAAGTATCCTTTGAACAAGAATTTGAATCTACTCACTTCTTAGATATGATGGTCATTGCTTTCTTGCCTCTGCTTTGAGTGTTCCTTACAATTTTCAGCCTGTTGCCCATTTCAAGTAGATTAGAGAGTCAAATAAATCATTCCAGTAGAGAACAATCTTAAAATGAAATGTCTGTTGGGGAAATAGCTTTTCCATTTATTAATATTAATTTTTAACTTTACCATATGTTCTGTTCATTTTTCCACCTCTGAAAGTCAGAGCTCATGGTGTGCATGTGTTTTTCTGAAGAGGTGAAAGAATGATGTTACCCACCCAGTGGTCAGTTTATAGCCTTCCCATTCCCAGTTCTTTATCCTGATTTTAGCTCAATCCCAGGTATGGCCACATTCTGGTAAATCCCTTAAGCAAGAAATACTGCAGCCAATTTAAACAAAAGAAAGGGAGGGAGTGCTGCTGTGAACGACAGCTATGCCAATGGGAAAAACGAAATCAACTGTTTGCCAATACTCTGTGGCCTGAGGGTTAACGTAGTGTCCAAATAGGGCTTATAAAATGAGTTTTAAAATTGAAGCATCACAGAGTAGGGAAAAAAAACAACCAACTCAAGGTGATGAAATGTTTTTCTGTTTCAGCCCTAGGTTGTATCTTCAGAAAGTCAGATAAACACAATATTTTAGAAATATCTTTCATGTTGTCAATCTTTTATAAGACCATATTGATATTAGGTATAGGTTTGGATATAATTTATTTATAGATGGATTTATATTTGCGTTAACTATAAAGATGACCCAAATAAGATGATGCTATGCATTCAAATCTGTTTGCATTCTGCAGATGAACATAGTAGTTGGTAAAATTAGAACAAGAAAACTTTTGAAATTATCAAATTAGGGAGAAAGTAGCTATCAATTGAGTTTTCATAAACAACTTTGTTAAGTAATCTGTTGGTTCAGGCAAAAAGGGGACTACAAAATATTGTGAAATTATTAGACTAGATAGAAACTATTCTAACATTGGCCCTTTGTAATCTCCATCATATCCTCCTCCTCCCCTTCTAAAAGTACTTTCTACTCAAATCACAGAAGTAGGAAAATGCACACTTGAGAAGAAAGAAAACATAGTACTGAAAAAAAAAAAAGAAAATCTAAACATTTCTACAAACTAAAATAACTACTAGAGATCATAGGCTTTGTCAAGGTGACATTAAAATACCTAATTTAAAAGCAAATGTGTACACATACTGCCACTGTGTACTTAAAATATTTTGTGAATATTAGTATTATTATGACATTCTTCTGAGTCATTTATTACATATTTTTTACTAACAAAATAATAACATCAGCAACCATTTCTTTTTGCCTGTACTTTATGGTATTTAAGCCTCACACTAATTCTTCAAGATAGATAGTTGGGATTTTAATCCAGATCTTTCTCCCTCCAAATCCTTCATTCTTTCCACTAAGATACATACAATACTGTCTAAGCCACTGCCATCTGGAAATAAATACATAGGCCTTATTGCCTTCTATCCCTTTCATGTTAGAGTTAATAAGAATCACTCACCAAGGAAGGAGGTAGGGTGAGAGGGGCAAGGGAAGAGACTAAACTATAGCTACTTGAGTAAGAGGGATTCTTATGATAACTAAGTAACTCTCCATTTCTGGGGCAATACAGCCAACACTGAACAAACACTGACTTTCTCTTTGCTGTAGACACTAATACACTCTTGCCCTTATGCCAGCAACAACCTTGCTATGCTAGTTTTTCTTATAAATGGATTGGGCAAAGACCAGGGTTAGATGGGATAAGCATTTGGTAGCCCTAGAAATTGTGGCAGCAATAGCTGTAAGATGTGTATGTTTCTTCATTTTCTGGCAAAGATGGAAGAAGCAGAAAAGGGAGAGGCAAAGAAGAAGAGGGAGAGGAAGAGGAAGAAGAAAGAAAAAAAATACCAAAACAGCATAAGAAAAAGCTGAGAGACATGTCAATATAGTATCAACAATTGGGAGTGGACCTCATCGAAAAAGATCTCCTGCTGTGTGGGCAAGGTAAATAACGTCATTGTTACTGCTTGTATTTAGTCAGTGGTCATTTGCCACTTGGTTACCAACGTATCAACATTTCTTAATAGTTGGATTGCAGTCAGGTAGGAGAAGACTCCTAACCCATTGAAATGTTAATAAAAAAGTACAGAGATTCATCTGTATCATTTTTACATAGTATTTATTTTGGGGTATGAAATAATTTTCATTTGTTTTCCATGTGAAAGATAAACAACGAATTTAAAGTGGTCTCTGCAAAGATTCTCATGTAGGCATTCAATGATATTTGGAAGTCTCCAAAGGAGTAACAGTAAAACTTATTGAAATATTTTCAAATATTTTAAGTCATAAAACTCTATATAATAATTGAATTCTTGTACTGGGGCCCAATAAGTAAAATAGATAAAAGCGAAACTGTTTTGGTGAAGTCTGATTGGGAAAGTGCTGGAGACCGTCCCCAATTCCAGACCTTCCCCGCCCCTCCGACCACTCTCTGGAGAATAAGACTTGATGTATTTACCTCAGGATTCCATGAAGCTTAATTCTCTAATATGATCAGTGACATAATTAATTGATTTTAAACTCAAAGTGAAAGTCAATTATTACGCAAGCTGCAACTACAGAGTGATTAATTCTTTTTAAATAACGAGATACCATGATTCATACAATCCCATGAGTGCTGTCCGCTTCAGTGTATAGTCCAATTTGGAAACCAGGCACTTATTCCAATAATGATGACATTCTTCAAAACAGTTTCAGAATGTCTGTTTTAGTATTATCCCATATATGTTCTTCTGTATTCTGACAATATTGGCAAAACTCTGTCTTTTGAAACTGCATTTGATCTTTAAAAATAATCGAAATCATTCATAACAAAAATTGTTAATGGAAGTAAATGGCTTGCCAAAGTAATACTACCTGTTTCTTTATTCATTTGTTTTAATAGAACTGGCTCAAGACTATAAAACATTAAGATTTTCTTGTGCAGCTTTAAATACTTTTTGTGTGTTTTTGGTTTTGGGGGTTTATTTATTTATTTGTTTATTTTGGAGACAGCGTCTAGCTCTGACACCCAAACTAGAAGGCAGTGGCGTCATCATAGCTCATTGCAACCTCCAACTCCTGGGCTCAAGAGATCCTCCTGCCTCAGCCTCCCAAGTAGCTGGGACTATAGGCATGCACTACGACACCTGGCTAATTTTTCTGTTGTTTATAGAGATGGGTCTCACTCCTGCTCAGGTTGGTCTCAAACTCCTGGCCTCAGCCATCCTCCTGTCTCAGCCTCCCAGAGTGCTAAGATTAGAGGCATGAGCCACCACACCCAGCCTTAAATATACTTTTTAAAGGAAAAAAAAAATACACAGGAGATCAAAAAGCAATGCAATTTAGAATAAGGGCATAAGGATAGATTTTTTTTTTTTCCAAGACAGGGTGACACGGTCTCACTCTGTCACTCAGGCTAGAATGCAGTGATGTTATCAAAGCTCAGTATAACCTCTAACTGCTGGGCTCAAGGGATCCTCCTGCCTCACCCTCCAGAATAGTGGGGACTACAGGTGTGCCACTACCAGGGCCGGCTAATTTTTCAATCTTTTTTTTTTTTTTTTTTTTTTTTTGGTAGAGACAGGGGTCTCACTAGGTTGCTTAGGCTGGTCTCAAATGCTTGGCCTCAAATGATGCTCCAGCCTTCAAATATCCTCCTGCCTCAGCCTCCCAAAGTGCCAGGATTACAGGCATCAGCCACCATGCCTGGCCCAGGATAGAATTCTATAAAGCAGTTATTTTGAAGATGACAACTCTTTTGTGAATATTTAAATTCTTGCTAAATAGCACCACTTTCAGATAAGCATTTTTCACATAGGAATAATCTACCACTACAAATCTTGACAGCTCAGTGTTTCCCATTACAAACTAAAAGAAATTCTACCAGCTCTTTGTTTATTATGAAAGGTTATGGTAAAAGTTAATTGGATGGTTTCTGCCTGGAACATTTATGGCCTTGAAAATATGCTATTACAAAAAGACATTATGATTGGGAATAAGAAACAATTAGAGCTATAAGGAGATGAGTAAGAATTGCAGCAAAACCACTTCTGGATTGACTTTTAAAATATTTTTACTCATTTTTTAATATTATTTAATAAGGGATATTTTAAGATGATAATTTTAAGGAGAAATACAAATTTTCATAGGATGATAAATACACAGCAGAATAGTCAGCCTGGGAATGTCTGACTGTATATTGGGAGGTCACTTAAGACTGAGATTCAGTTAAATGCTCAAGGGAGTCTGCTGTGCTCCAAACACTTGCCCAAACTTTAATTCATTTAATCCTCAAGGCAATCTTAGGAGGTACATAATATTACCATTATATTAAAATTGAAAGCAACAGGACTCAGAGAGGTAAAATAATTTGCCCACAGTCAAATTCTGGCAAAACTGTCTCCTGGCTATAAACTAAACCCAAAGCTCTTCCATTACGTCATTTGAACTCTGTGGTTAAAAGATCACATGCTAAGCATCATCAATTGGGGAAAATCAGTAGACAAGGGAATTCTAATAGATTAGAATATAGGATGAGGATGGTCTCAGGATCCAGTTCCTTGGACAGGAGGAAACACTGATGGAGATGCAACTATGTGGGCTTTAGTGAAAAGTATAATTTGTCAATTTATACAAAGTGAGGCAGATCCAGTAATAGAGATGGGCTCACATGAGATGAACAGGAGATCTGGTGGGAGAAAATAGGATGAAATCAAATCTGACCCTTATGACTGAGCCCTTTGTAAGAATACCCTCAAAGTCTCGAACAGTCACTCTACAGACTCCTGTTCTCTCTTGGGGAGAGGGACAAAGGATCAGGTAAGTCACAGTGCTTTCTTATGCAGTTGTTGGACTTCTGAGCATAAAGCAAAGACCTTGATTAAGGGCCACTGCTCTCCTTCAACAGACTCTCCCCATTTGTCTTCATGTCCATCTCTGTATACCAGTTTGTTCTTAAAATCTTGCCTAGCAGAAGAAAGCCACAGCTGGTAGTGATTTTGTGCAACTCTTTAGTCCCAGGGTAGTTCAGCCAATGACTTGTTGAAAAGTAGTTAGAGGCCGGGCGCGGTGGCTCACGCCTGTAATCCTAGCACTCTGGGAGGCCAAGGCGGGCAGATTGTTTGAGCTCAGGAGTTCAAAACCAGCCTGAGCAAGAGCGAGACCCCGTCTCTACCAAAAATAGAAAGAAATTGATTGGACAGCTAAAAATATACATAGAAAAAATTAGCTGGGCATGATGGCACATGCCTGTAGTCCCAGCTACTCAGGAGGCTGAGACAGTAGGATTGCTTGAGCCCAGGAGTTTGAGGTTGCTATGAGCTAGGCTGACGCCACGGCACTCGCCCCAGGCAAGAGAGTGAGACTCTGTCTCAAAAAAATAAATAAATAAAAGTAGTTAGATAAATTAATGAATGCTAAATTTATAATGCATTACTACAAAACTAACATGTTATAGGGAAATGCCGTCTTTGATTTTTAAATCACTAAGAAGGGATAAACTAAGTTTATTATACAGCTATCATTTAATCACTATAACAACCACATAAGGTAGATATTTTTACAGATGAAGAGACAAAGATAGAAATAAATGTGTCCAGGTTCAGGTTCACAGAGCCAGTAGCACTGACTAAGATTTAGATACACTTGACCACATGCTTAAACCCCTGCTCTTTAGACTCTTTCTTTCTGCTTCAGACAAATCTTACTTCAACATAAACACAACACTTATACACACATACACACGTACAATACTTGTCTGCTAATATCAAGTTAACAAATCATGGAATTGTATAGGCTATGGGTATTCCACTGAGATAATTTTAAATTCTCAAATTTTACTTGCAACTCCACTATAAAATGGTCCCATAAGCTATAATTTGCAGTATGTACTTTGGAGTTGGCCTAAACACACCAAACTGTTTCTATCAGAAAAATTTCTCCAATGGCACTATCACTAATATAATTGCACATTATATCATTCTCTACTATGGTTTAAAATTTGTCTCCTCCAGAACTCATATTGAAATTTAATTGCCATTGTCATAGTATTAAAAGGTGAGACCTTTAAAAGGTGATTAGGCCATGAGGGATTGATGCCTTTACAAAAAATGGGATTGGCCCCTTCTTGCTCTTTCTTACCCTTCTGACCTCCACTATCGGTTGACTCAGCAAGAAGGCCCTTGCCAGGCACTGCCCTTCAATCTTGAATTTTCCAGTTTCCAGAACTGTGAGCCAATAAATTTCTATTCATTGTAAATTACCCAGTCTCTGATATTCTGTTATAGCAGCAAAAATGGACTAAGACACACTCTGTCAAGATACCTTAAGAATCCCACTTATGTGATAATCCAAATGAAAGCATCTCTCTGAAATAGACAAACGGTATCATTCTGAGTTTCTAAGGAAAGCTCAAAGCTGCAATTTCATTACAACAAATTCATCATTATAGATTATTTTGTCAATTGATATTCTATTTTTATTTACTAATTTGCTCAAATTAAAATCATTAATTTGTACCATTTAAATCATCATACACTGCATAATGATATTTCTGTCAATAATGAACTGCACATGTGATGGTGGTCCCATAAGATAATGGTGCTGAAAAATTCCTATTGTTTAGTGATGTTGTAGCTATTATAATATCATAATGCAATGCTTTACTCACATATTTGTGGTGATGCTGGGGTAAACAAACTAACTACATTGTCAGTCATATAAAAGTATAGCATATACAATTATGTACAGCACATAGTACTTGGTAAGTATAATAAGAAACTGTGTTACTGGTTTATATATTTACCATACTTTCTATCACTGTTTTAGAATGTACTCTCTCAACTTATTAAAAAAAGCTAACTATACAACAGTCTTAAGCAGGTCCTTCTGGAGGTTTCGCAGAAGAAGGTATCGTTATCACAGGAGACGACAGCTCCATGCGTGTTATTGCTCCTGACGACCTTCCAGTGGGATAGGATGTGGAGGTGTAAGACAGTGATATTGAAGATCCCGACACTGTGTAGGCCCAGGCTAATGTGTGTGTTTATGTATTAGTTTTTAGCAAAAAAGTTTAAAAAGTCAAAAAAAAATTAAAACTTTAGAAATAGAAAAAAGCTTATAAAGATATAAAGAAAAAATATTTTTGTACATCTGTGTAATGTGTTTGTATTTTAAGCTATTATTACAAAAGAGTCAAAAAAGTTAAAAACAAAAGTTACAGTAAACTAAGGTTAATTTATTATTGAAGAAAGAAAAATATTTTAAAATAAATTGAGTATGGACTAAGTGTACAGTGTTTCTAAAGTCTACGGTAGTGTACGATAATGTCCTAGGTCTTCACACTCACCCCGCTCTCACTCTCTGACTCACCCAGAGCAACTTCCAATCCTGTAAGCTCCATTCATGGTAAGTGCCCTATAGGGGTGCCACATTTTTGTCTTTTATACTGTACTTTTTCTATGTTTAGGTATGTTCAGATACACAAATACCATTGTGTTACAACTGCCTACAGTACTCAGTACAAGTCCACCTATGATGCATTTCTAGAAACATTGTTTAGTGACTCAAGACTGTACTGCCATAAAAGGAAGAAACTCCATCATAATGTCATATTCTCTATTGGCTCACTTGTCATGTTTGGAAAGCCTGGTTACGAATCAGTGAGGGGAGTCCATGATGACATTGTACCCAATATTCTATCTCTGAATTTTATTTCTCTCTCTTCCTTGATATCCTCCCCAGGTCATTTGTGATTCTCCATACTATATGATATGCAATTTTCTTTTACATTTCCAATCACAATTTGTAATGTTATTTTTTAAGTGTAATTATTTGATTAATGTTATTTTCCCTACTAGACTGTATGCGCCATAAGGGTGTCCACTGTTTGCACCTCAACATCTTCTTGCTCAGTGGCTCAATAAGTAAATACTCATTGATAAATGAATGAATAAACTCATTCCTCAGGGTTATTTATCGAAAGATAAAAAAGGATGCTAATTCCTTTTTCAACTGGAAAAAATGCTTTATAAATGTACGCTCCTATTGATCTATCGTTCTTATCTTTTCAATCAATATCAAATTAAGGGGAAGTGATACTACATATACTGTCAAACTGGAAAGTGCCCCAAAGTTTCTGGGCCTTACAGCATTAACAGTTGACAAATGCTTTATCATCTTCATGGGGGAGAAGGAGGGGGAGAAGTGATTCACTTCTCATCACTGCTGGGGGACAAGCAATTCACATAATTGCTCCAGTAGGAGGAAGGAGAGAGAGAAAAAGCAATTTCAAAGACACGAGACTGGTCATACAATCAATTTCTTTTGGAGATTTCTGCAAATGTTGCTACTTTTAGGGGTGCTCTTTTCATGTGCTATAATATTCAAATTCACTGAGGACATTATGCTATAGTGCAAAAGTTCTATGGCTTATAATTTATCTTTTTAAAACCCATCTATATAAGTACTTTATAAGAAAAAGAATTTCATTTCTTAAAGTTAATCTATCTACAAAAGTCACAAAGACTTCGGCAATAATCACCTTAATCATTCCAGCTAGCATTGTTACAAAGTAGGGCACAGAGTGCTGCAAACAAACGCGTGGCAGTCAGTCAGAGCTGGAACTATTGTGTACCTGGAGTGTCTGCAAAGTGGCTGAAAACTCTGTGAGCAGTAAGCCATGAAGATTGTATCTCCTGGGTTCCCACCTCTGCTTAACAGTGTCAACGTGCCCAGCTTCAGGACAGGCTATTAATTTTGATTAGGGCTCCTACTCCCAGGCAAGTAAGGGCACAGCAGTATATGAAAGGTCAGATAAGAGGAAGCAGAGCCCTGATTTATTTCCATTAGCACAGTGGAGGGGTAGTGATCTTGGAGTCAAGTGGGAGATACCTTTGTGGTCTCCTTGGTGAGGGGAATTCCCAGAAAAAGCCAACTCTGAATATGCATGTGTGGGGGCAGCATGTTTAAGCATCACATTGGAAGAGATCAAACCAGCACAATGTGCTTCTGCTGAAAACAGATGATGTGTTCCTTTTCCCTATACAGGATGCAAATTGCTTCTCCAAAGAGCTGACTTCATTATAAAGAACTGATACTGCTTGAGTGTGAGAGGACTATCACCAAGGGGCAGTGACCTTCTGTCTGATCTAAATATCAGCTTATCTTGGTGCTGAATAATGCATAGCTATGTTTATGTACTCATTTAAATATTGTTTAATATTTAACTTGCTCTTACCCATTCACTGTGTTAAAATAAGTTATTCCAAAATAGTACAGACATCATGGGTACTATAAATGTGATCATGTTGAGCTTTTGGGTTTCTCAGGAAGATTATATCAACCTCAGCCATTGGAAAAGAGTTGTCCTAGAATCTGGGGCATGTTACCTCATCAACTCTTGATCAGCCTTAAAACATCTTTGCAGTATATGTTCTGAGGAGACTTGAGGACATTTCATTTTCATCAAAAACAGTCTCAGTAATTAGGAAATGAACTAAGTTTTAAGAAGATTATTTAAAACTTCAATCATGTTAATGGGATTTTTAAAAACCCAATAAAGACGTCATCCTGATTTAATTGCACAGGCTATTGGTTTATTAAACACTTCACTATTTGTCTCTTTATACACCATAGACTGATTCTAATTGACAGCAAACATCTAAAACGAAGAACAAATTAAAAACTTAGTGTTTCTAAACACCAAATGTTGGAGCAAAGGAGATGACAAAATTCTAGATGATTTAATTACTCTTGTTTTTTTCAAACAGATGCTGCACTATAATTTCAGAATAACCTTAGACATTCCACACATGTCTTTAGTATAGTTCCATTTGCACTGGACTCAGAGTCCATAGATATCAGTAGATCTCATTTCTGCCCTAAGTGTAGGAATGGATGATTCACTACTTCTGGATGCCAGTGTCCTCAACTGTAAAATGAAAGTGTTGAATTAAGTGTTCATTCTGCTTCCTTTCCTGAAGAAATAGCCCTTGATTCTCTGCATATTACCCATAACACTTCTTTTAGGTAGAGATGGAACCATTTCTCCTTCTCATAGTGTGAACTCTAAGGAACTGACTCAAGGTCACTTATATTCTGAGGAAGCAGCCAGGCTTTGAAGATATCATGAGTGCTAATATCTAAATCATGCTTCCTCTCTAATGAAATAGTAGCCAGAAGGAAATGTTACATTCAAATTGATGAGTAAAAGCATACCCACAAATAACTCAGTATGATTCCAGACCACCTGAGTTCTAATTCTATCATCCTTAAAGAAACAAAAAGGGATTTTAAATTACAGCAGGAAAGATTGTTAAAAATTGAACCTTTAAAAGTCTAATTTACAATTTGACAAAATTACTGACATAAGTAAATTAATAATTTATCATAGAGAGAAACATCATACCAAAATATTATTTAATTGCAAAGACAAGCAGTACCATACTTAAATTTTAAAAAAAGCAACAAATAATATATCTCCTACTCCCAGCACAGACCTTTTTATTTAAAAAATTAATTATGACAATGAGATTAAGAGTTTTCAAATGCAGCCTGCTGCACTGTTGTTTGGTGGCTCAATAACAACAATTATATTTGGAAGCTTAAATGTAAAAGCCTCCTATTTGTCTTTTTGGTTTAATTAGTTGCTAAGCAAGTACCACACTGAAGGTTGCATTCATGACACAAGCTGGAGGTTGCAAATCAGTGTTCTCTAAAGGATTCGTGGCAATTCTTTAAATGAGATGTCATAAATGCCCCATAACAATGCATTTAGTTTCAATTTAATATAATCACTTTTATATGTTAAATAGTAAAAAAACAAATTCAGTGACGACGTGGGCCTCTAAATTGTCAATTCAGCTCCCAATCCTCGCACCAGCCTCTCTACGAGGAGGAAAAAAAAGGTTTTTGGGAATAAGTAAAACTAGCATACCAAGTATAACTCTTACACTTCTGGTAACATAACCACAAATGTCTTCTCTGAAAGAAGAATGATTTATCTAAGGTGAATAAAGAATACGCAATTTGTCTAATGAATTTAAAACATGAAATAACAACTTTATTGTAAAAGCTAAAACTAAAATAACTGACAACTGAGTCTGCATAGACTGGCTCACAAGCAAGGCTGGAGTGGTGATGATATACATGAGACCAGAGGTGAGGGTATTTTCTCCTTCCCCTATATATGGCCTAGGGGAAATGGCAGTACAGGAGTTAAATCTCAAGTTCCAAACTGTCACTACTGCCTCCACAACAGCTAATATAATAATTCTATTGAGGTCTTAAGTTCTTGCCCTCAAAGTAGGTTAAAAGTTTCCATTTTTTAAAAGTAACTACTGCTAACGTGGCAAGGCCCTCTGCTAGGTACTTTACATGATCTTAAAACCCCCAAATTTATTTAATATTAGCTCTACTTTAAAGATGAAATTTGGGTTCAGGCTAAGGATCCCAAAGCTAGTAAATTATGCAATCTGTATTTGCATATAAGTCAGCTTGACTTCATAGCTCGCGTCCTTTCCACAACCTGTACTGTATCTAAATGATAAAGAATGGCTGAGGCATTCTGCCTCATATTGTCATTCTGCACCCAAATGCTGAGGAGTATGAAACACGTTTGCCTTGACTGAGTGTTGTGTTATGCATCCATATAGATGACACTTAGAGACATGTCTATGCAGAGCCATGATGCATTTCCTTTCACAAAGGGAAAGAAAATCCTTGAAAAAGAAACTAACCTCTACTTTGTCTTCCTTCCTTTAATGTGTCTAATAGAGTGTCTGCCTGTCCATGGGCCAACCTGCTTGAAAGAAGCATCTCTTCTCTCTGCCTCCACTTCATTATTTCTCAATTCATGGCAATCTGGATTTCACCTGCTCTCACTGAACTCATTTTCTAATTGGCCACTGATACACCTCTCCGTAGCATTTGACACTCGTGACCATTCCTTCCTCATGACACATTCCTCTGGTTTCTGGTTTTCCTCCTTCTCTGGCTGCCCCTTCTCTGTTTTCCTAACAGGCTTCTTTTCCTCTCCTTACCCCTAAAGTGTTACTGGCTCTGTGGTTTTAGCTCCCAAGCTTTGTACATGACTCTATATACTCTGCCTGAGTGATGTCATCTAAATGTTGAGGATTCCTGTTGGGAGAATATTCTCCATGGGTCTCTCATATTCTTTCATGTTTTGTAAAGTACTAACTTTCCTTTGTTTGAAATTATCATTTTAATAGAGAACAGCCTTGGAACATAGACTTAGGGTCTCCTTCAAAATAAAAGAGCATATTTACTTACAGGCTTGGAAGATATTATGTCCCCCTCCTGAACATTGGCAGCCATGTTTATTTCCCATTATAAAGGATTCAGGTTCCCTAAGCTCAGGCTTCCATTCCTGTAATGCAACCCACTGAGTGTATAGGTGGCATCTGGCACCCTTTAAAGTTACCCTATGATATTATGGCTACTGCTGTTCCTATGAGTAATAAATTATCCTTCATTTTGACCCAGAAGTCTCATGTCTTCTATCAGCATCCATGACCCATGAAATAATGACAAACTAACTTGTTAATTGATAACTAGGATAAAGTGTCAGATCCTTCACAACTACTAGGGTGCTTAACAACAACTGGTACTATTTAGAGTACCACAGACTGCAAATAGAAGAATGGAAAGAGAGAGGAATAAAAGAACAAAAGAATATATATTCTTGAGAGAGAGAAAGAGAGAGAGAGAGAACAACAGGAGAAAGGGAGACAGAGAGGGAGGAAGGAAGAGAGGGAGAGAGAGAGGTAAGAGGTAGTGCAGCCTTTGCGGAATGTGCCAGATTGATTTGGGCTAATCAGGTCTAACTCCTAGAGCTTGGAGTACTGTCAACTTCCTCCAAAAGACATGGACTTGATGGGAAAGGGGAGGCCACTTGAAATAGAATCTGAGTATTGTTATGAGGAGAAGAAGGGAGAATTAATGCTGGCTAGGCAATTGTCAAATGTCTGTTGCACTCCAGTGTATGTACTGACTCCACTTGTATTCCGAACCAATTTTTTTTTATTGTTTCATGGAATCTCCACCTGGCTGTCCCACAGGCACCTGAAACCCAGCATGCCTATCCTCATTATCTTCCTTTTTCTGAATTATCTACCTTAGTAAATAGCACAATCATCTACACAGTCAACCAACCCCAAAGGATGAAAGGCATCCTAGTTATCTGCATGCATCCTCCCCCTACATCTAATCAATTACTAACTCCGTTTGGTTCTATCTCTAAGTAACTCTTTAAATTATCAACCTTTTTACACTCCCAACAGGATGTTCTTGATTTAAGCCATCATTGCTCCTCTCCTGTGTTACCACAGTGCCATTCTAATTGGAATTTCTGCATTCAATTTTGCTTGCCTCTGAACCATTAGTCACCATCCAAACTACTGATAGATTTGTTTTGGAAAGTAAAAGTCTCTATTTATCTGAACCATATTTAAAATACTCCCATGCTATCAGATAAAGGCAAACTCCTTAATATGTCCCTTTATAATTTAGCTTCAATACCCTTTCCACTCCAGCCCTTTCTATACAAAAGCTTTCCAGTTATATACCATTCTTACTCATGCCAATTTGGTTCAGTCTGTCTCTCTGCCTGAAATATCCTCCCCTCCAACAAAGTCTGAGTAATTCCCACTTACCTAGTCTCAAGACTGAATCCAAGCTCTAAGCAGCACTTTATTTTCTGATTCCATCTGAGTCTGAGCTAAGGGGCCTTTTTACTATATCTTTGCTGCCTGAACTTGAAGCTTCCAGCATGTGCTTCTCATGGTACCTACATCACTGTACTGTCATCGGTGACTTTCTCTTCTTTCTCTCTCTTCTAATAGGCTATGAGGTCCTTGATGGCAGAAATCCATTGTGAGCACCCATTAACTATCATACAGCTAATCCAGAATGCAGATTCATGGTCATTGAATGCTGAATGAACAAATTTTTACAGTGCTTACAGAGTTGGTATTTTGTCTTATAGTATAGCCATACTGGCTGTCTAAAATGCCTGTGTTATATCAATTGCTGAATATCTTGAATTTCACTTCTTAGTACATAGATATTATCCCCATAAATGCCATTCAACATGTAGGATTGCTAATGCTGTGTATTAACAACTTGTACTAATACCTAGTTCTAGTGATTGATTACTCATGATGTCAAATACATTAGGGCTGTCAATGTGTGGTTTTAGTGTACTCAGGACTGTGCTCTATTGCTCCAACTATAACAATCAGCTAGAGGTTGCCACCTGGAGGAATGTGACACTTTGCTAACGTGAAGAGGTGAAGTAGTTGGTCAATCTGACCAGCAGATGCACTGAGGGGACCAAAAAACAGCATAATCGCTATCTACATGCTGATCAGGACTCCTTCCCATAAGAGAGCTCCATTAATCTCAAAATATATTTCTACAAATCCTACTTGTAAATAAATAATTAATCCAAGAATAATTACGTTAGCTAATATTTATTGTATAATTACTACATACCAGGAACAATGTTAAGTACTCTGCATTCAGTATTCATATTATTTCATTTACTTTTCCCAATATGAGTGAAATATTTTCATTATCTGTGTTCAACAGTGTATTAGTGTCCTATTGCTGTGGAACAAATTGCAACAAACTCAGTGGCTTTAAACAACATGTATTCCACAGGTCAGAATTCTAAGCAGAGTACGACAGCTCTCCCCTCAGTGTCTCACACAAGGCTGAAATCAAGGTGTCAGCCTGAACTGTGGTCTCGCGTGAGGCTCAGGGTCCTCTTCCTAGATCATGCCCTTGAAGCTATAGAACTCACAAAGGCCAAGTCTTGAAGGTCAGCAGAAGAACCTCCCTCACACTTCGAATCACTCAATTTTTTCTTTCTCTGACCCACGTTTTAAAAGTTTATGTAATTGGGTCAGGCCCATCTGCATAATTTCCCTTAACTCAGGGTCAAGTGACCAATAACCTTAATTATATCTGCAAAATCCCTTTTCTCAGGTAATGTAAAATAATCACGGGAGTGATACCTCATCCTATTCATAGGTTCTGGTCACACTCAACAAGAAAGAATTATATGAGGGTGAGGATTATTGGGGGTCTTCTTATAATTCTGCCTACCACAACTAGTGAGGGACCTGCTGTTTATACAAGTTATGTTACTGGGCCAAAGGCCAAACATATATGAAGCACAGAGCCAGGGATCAAAACTAAACCCATACTATGCAAAGCTTTTAACATTAATGCCTGTGATGTTTTTCTTACCCTAGAGTAACTGGGGCTTTCAAGATCAAATTGGAATATATAACTCTTAACTCCTTTACTTACTCCTCACTTACTTTTAGAGAAAGGGTAGTTTCCTCACCTTTTTTAGAAGTCTTTTAAAAAACAATATCAAGTTAACATTATTCTATGCACAGTTGCTAAAATATTTTTTGTAAAGTGAAGCTTCTATTAAGCCACTTCTTAGCTCAAAGTCTTTTAGTATCTTTTTCCCTCTCACCACATGAAATCCAAATAGTCTGATCTCACCCTCCTTTTCCACCTTTATTTCAACTCCTTCCTACCATGCAGTTTACTCGTCCCTCTCGGCCACATGCATTATGGCCCAATAGCAATGCGAACTGCTTACTTGGCCTGTGTTTCTTTTCCTCCTTCATACCCCTTCATAAAACCTCAGCTCAAATCTCTTCTAAGAAACCTTTCCCAACTCTTTCTGCATACATTGATCCTACCCTTCTAAGAATTACTATTATACTTAAAGTCAGCAGCACGTACATCAGCATTTCATCACTTTCTAATTTTCCATAAATGTTTGTTCTGTTTTCCCAACTAGTTTGTAAGTTTTGGGGGGCAAGACCCTGATATTCTCCTTCAACAAATTCCACACCCCTAAGAACAGCACAAAAATTGACTGTAGGCTCCCAACACATATAGGTTGACCAACTGATTGATGGAGTTCTCCCAAGCTGAATTCTTCCTTCTCAACCAAGGAAATTTACCCAGTGTTTTGAAAGCTGCTTTAGCTCATCCAAAGATGCAAACTGTTGTCATTATGCATTCAGTTTGGTTTTGGACATCAGTACCAGGAATCTGTATGGCTGCATGCCTTCTCATTCTGGAATAGGCTCTTTCTACCCTGAGGCTAACGGCACTAGCCCAAGCTTACAGAACAAACTTTTTTTAACATTCCATTAGTTTACATGTTGCTCCCACCAATTACTCTCAGAATTTTATTTTGATTAGGAATAAGAAGACATGATATTTGAGGATTTAGGTTTATGTGCAAAGTTAAAACAGAACATCTAAATTTGCTTGCTTTCTCGACAAAAATATTAGGAAATGCAGTGATATAAGATGCTCAAGAAATGCAAGAAGTATGAAGGCTAGAACAATAAAAACTACTTATATACATTGCTGGATTCTGAATTGATTTTAGTATCTTGAGAATAAGGCCGGCATTTACTAGGGAGTTCTAGAATGGATACCCTTAATTTCTATTTACCATATCTTCCCAAGAAATGTACAGTTTTATTAACTTATTTGTGATAATGTTAGGAAAAAAAATACTCTTCCTGTTAGTGGGTAAATCATATCAGCCAGAAGTGACTGACTTAAAATCAAAGACTTCGGTCTGCCGTACCAGCCAAGGAAAGAGACAGCGCCGCACTGCTGTGCTTTCTA
The DNA here is from genome assembly GCA_004363605.1 of Indri indri. Lineage (NCBI taxonomy): Eukaryota > Metazoa > Chordata > Mammalia > Primates > Indriidae > Indri > Indri indri. The sequence continues at coordinate 53,272 of RJWJ010005427.1, forward strand.
AGTCCTCACTATAAACTCCCTCCAGCCCCTCTTCTCCAGAACAGCCAGTGAGTGCATCGATAGGCTAATCAAAAACAAGAAATGAGTTTATTCCTCACCAGTCCGCAGGGATTCAATGCCATTCAGAGCTAGAATAATGAGAAAAATTTCATATTTTATTGGTTTTCTCTACAACCACAAAAGTAGGTAATGCATACAGATCAGGACTCATGTTTAACATGAAGGTGAAACACATGTCCAACTCCTGCCTCAAATACTAGACTGAATCCTTTGGCTGGATCCTCCCCAGGCCTTTCTATTTGTTTTTGTTTTACTGGAAAACATCGTGTGGCTCTTTCATTTCTGAGCTTTTGAATGCTTCTCTCCCCAAAGCTAACTGATAATTGTCACAGTTCTAATTATGTATTTTCATACAGACACAACCAGGCTGCATTTGCTAGAGATGAAAAGTTTCACACCCTGGACTTTCTAGCATGGAAACTGGCCTTGGAGAGGCAGAGGACAGAGAGACAAGCAACAGCAATTCTGATGTTTTTAGGACAACCATCACGAAGCAGACACAAGGAGGGTTGGCTGGCTCATTCCTTCTCCGTGGGCACTCATGAAACCAAATGATTCCCAAAGATGAAGACAATGGGAAATGGAGTGAACATTTACTAAGCAGCTTCAATGTACCAGGCACCACGGTAGAAGCTTTAGTTTGGTGTTTTGACTTGCCACACGTTTGAGGTACACATTACTGTGAACATTTTAGAGATAAGAAAATTGAACCTCATGGAGGATTAATAACATAAGCAATAAAAGATGGTGACAAAATTCAAACTTTATTCTTTAACCCCAAAGATTCCTCTCTTTCCAACATGTCACCCTTTCAATTGTAACTGGCTTACCACTATTTTAATGCTGAGCTGAGCTAAGATGTAAGGAATTTCCAGCAAAGCGAAAGCTAAAAGCACTATTTTTTAGAGTTAAATAGTCTCAGCATGCTAATGAGCTCCCTTAGTCTAGTGTCAGCAAAATAACACTGTTAGAAAAATTACTCACTAACAGGTCTGTCTGACACAAAGTCCCTTTTTAATTTCCCCCTCACTGAGTTCTGAAAAAAAAATTTAAAAAAGGAGCGCTCAGATACAAGTGTCTTTCCTAGTCTTCCCAAGTTTTAATTTTATTTTTTAGTTCTTTTCTATGTCTATTTCTATTTATTTCTATGACGCCTATCACCATGGTGTCTAAGTATCCAGACAAACACATTAAGCTAAAACAAAACATATGAGAGAATTGAAAAGAAAAGCTTCCCAGATCACTCTTTTCTGGAGCTAAGTTTTGTTGATTTAGAGATAACTGATTGTGTCTTGAAACCATGTGGCTCTGCTGGCAGTGTTAGCAATGAGCCTTGATGGCAATTTGCTATTATTTAGCTACAGCGATGACGATTTACCTATAAACCACTTTTGGAATAGAAGAAGAGAAAAAGAAACCCAAGAGAATAAGACATAGAAAGTAATCCATTTTGATCTCAAAATTCTTCACCTCTGAGAGTAATACCTCAAGACCCCAAATATGTCAGAATAAAAACAAGATGCCTTAGAGGACATGTAAGATCTGTGCTTTTCTGTTGCTTTTCCATTCCATTTAAGTTTGCTTAGCCAAGTCCTCCCACTATTTATGGCTCCGAAAATGCAGAATGCCCCAAAATGTTGCCACTAATAAAACAAAGAAACTAGTCGAAATGATCTGGCCATATATTAATAAAATAATCTACATAACTCTAATGCAAATAGCTACTTTTTAAAAAATGATCAGAGTAGGGAGAGGAATTAATGGCATTGGAATTACTGAGCTTAGGGAAAATAAAAAATCTGTAGAAAAAGAGAAAGTTTGCTATCTATTATTTTACAAACACATTTAAATCTCATGTTTTAAAAGTTAGGTATCACCTGCCCTCCCTCACGCTTCTCTCCATGCACACTCACAGAGAGCCATTTGTTTTCTGGGGCTTGCAGGCTCCATCTATATAATACTCCATTGGCTGCTTAGTAAAGAAACATCACATCCACAAGGTCGAGGGAGGGACAGCCCAGAATTCTGATTAACACAAACCCGGTGTTTTTGAAACCAAGGAAAAACAATGGAATAATCATCTTTTGATCTTTTTAAAAGACCAATCTCATCATGCATTTTCAATGTTTTTTGTTGGTGGTGTTTTTTTGTTTAGTTTTGTAGCATCAAAACCAAAATCTTCAATGGGTCCTGCCAGGTCTTACATGATACGGCTGCTGTCCCTTGACCTTTTCTGAAGTCAGCCTCTCCCAGCTCTCTTCACTCTGGACATACCAGCTTCGCACAGGTCCTTGAACAGGCCATGCTCTTCTCAATTCACTCCCTCTGCCTAGAATGCTCTCTCTTTCTCTCTGAAAATATTTTAAGTAATGTTTATTGATTTGTCTGATTATATGTATAACAAATGCTCTTAAATAAAATTTAGAAAATACTGAAGAGTTTAAAGAAAAAAAAAGGAAAGATAATAAACTCACGATCCAGAGAAAACTATTAATACTATTAATATTTGATGTGTTTCTTTCTCCCTGTGAATTTATTACTTAATACAAATTGTGATCATCTTGTGTTTGTTTTAATATTTTCCAGTGAGTTGTAACATACATATTTCTTTTGTGGTTCTACTCATGATCACTTTTGAATTATTTGGAAACATTCTTTAATATGTGTTTTCTAAATGAGCAAAATCAGACACAAACAGTACTTCTGAGTAACTCGCATTTCTTCTTTGCCCATCCCATTGCTACCCTACCTCTCGACTTTATTACATATCCTAGAATTTTAGATCCCAATTTTTATTAAATTAATATTTAATATTATAAAGCTTCTTTTAAAATAGTAAGTGTTATTTTTGTTCGCTTATGGAGTTAAACGTACAAAAATTATTCAGAAATCTCTATTTTAACTAATTTGATGTTCACTTTTTCCTTTATACCTTGTCTTTTTCTTTCTTGATTTTTTAAATTTTGGTGTTTTCTCAGTCATCTGAACTACAATATCAAACAACATTTTAAACTAAAGTACCTCAGCCTTACAAAGCTAAAAATATTCTGTTTCCATTACAAATAAAATATCTCATTTTGTGTTTTTAATTCTAAAGCACAACTATTTTCTCCCAAAGTTATATGCCCATGGCTTTTTATCTTCATAACTGTTAGTGTTGTGGAGAAATGTCTGAAATCAGCAAGAATTTCTTCCTTTCTATGTATATTTTTCTACTTATATTATCATAGCAATTTTCATTTATCAAGATATTTTAAAAAGGTTTTGTCTGATTTTATCTCAATGTGGTCTCTCTTTTTTTTTTATTTCACCCAAAATAAAGTAAGATATGTCAACTCTGTAATTAACAATTATTCCAGTTCCTGGAAATTTTCTTCAGTCATGATTTTTCTTGGTGTTTCTATTCTGATTTTTCTACTTTGTTCCTCAGGGATACTTAATCCTTAAATTGAATCTTGATCTCCATTACTGTCTGCTATAGGCTGTTCTCACTCACCATTCTTATCACTTTCTTCTCTTCACTGCACTTTGGGAGAAATTCTTAAGTTCACTCTCTGCATCGATTCATTTTCTTCTCTGTCAATTTTTCTCTTTACTGTACCCATTAGAAGATGAATACTGTTACCACACTTCTTGAAAACCTTTATTATGTTACTATGTCCCATTTCTCTTGGCTTATAATGTCTTCATTTGCATGTTTTCTGTTACAGATTTCTGTGTGTTTTCCATAGAGAGATCACGGCTTCTTAAATACTATTATGTCCAATTGTTGGTGCCTAGCAGGCTCTATCTAGAGAAGCTTAGAGTCTCCACTGCCTCTTTAACTCTCTGAACAAATGGAGTATATAAAAACTGGAATCACGGATTAATGTTCCCATTCATTTTCCTGATTCTTCCATCTCTTTCCTTGAATTCTCATGATGAAGTTAGTAACCACCAGTGACACTTGTTCACCCTGCAACAGCACCACCCCACAGACATACATCCACAGTTTATGTGTAGTTGTTTTTAAGGTGTTGAAGCCACTAATTTGACACAGAAATGGAGGTGTTAATTTAGAAGGCATTATGATAAGTCAAATAAGCCACAGACAACAGGGGGCGATGAAGTGGGATGCAACATAATTCTCTATTTTTCATTGAGCTGGTTAAAATGGGTTGATCGATTAAATTTTCAAACCCATTCCATTGACCACATAATTCCTCCAAGAAGTCTTGGCAATATATTTTCTGTCAGTCTTAGTTTTAAGTTTTACTTATTTTAACATTTGGCACATTTCTGAATTATAACAGCTACATAATTGGGAGATTTGGAAATGATTCAACAGGGTGCTAGCTAGATGTCATTTTTTAGTCAGAAATATCTTTTGAGAACTTCAAAATCAACTAAGGTTAACCCTCCCTGAGAAGTTCAAAACAAATGACCCAGTCCTATGCAAGTGTGCATATTGAATTTATTTTTTTCTATATATTATGACCTAATAACAATATACTTTTTGCATTTCCTCCTGCAAATTTATACCACTTAAAGTATGTGGTACTATACAGCTCTATAGCACTCTGTAGTACTATAGAGCATGTGTTAAATGTTTGTCACGTCCTTTCAAAAATATGTTTTAAAAGTTATGTTCTGGTACCAGCTGAGATGACTCTTTACTTCAAAGAGTTTGTACAATCTGTATCAGATTTTCTAAAGATAATTGAACAAAATGTATACCAGTGTCTTTCTTAGCTAACCATTCCTTTAAGAAAAATGGATGGCGTGTTGAGATTATACCAGTCACAATTTATAGAAGTAGACTAAATATCTAGGAGGAACCACATGCACAGTGTAAATGTACAAAAAGAAAATAAGTGATAAAGAGGAAATAGGTATACAGTGTACGTAAGACGAAAGAAGAGAATGATGACAGCTGAGTGGAAAGAGCACTGGATTTGGAGTCTGAAGACCTGAGCTCATGCATCCATGCCTGGTGGTAACTAATTTAACATCTCCGACCATTTAATCTCTCTGAGTCTCATTTTCTTAATCCTTGAAATGGGCTTATAATAGTCATCTCTTATGGTTATTTTCACAAACAAATAAAATTATATCATGAAGTACTTTATAATAAAGAAGTATTATACAAATGATGTCAGAATGAAGAACCGACACATGCTACAACACGGATGAACCTTGAAAGCATTATACTAATTGAAATAAGCCAGGCACAAAATGATAAATATCACATGAAACATTTAGAATAGGTAAATTCATAAAGACAAAAAGTAGATTAGAAGTAACCAGGGTCTGAAGAAAGGAGGGGATGGGGAGTTATTGCTTGATGGTTACGGAGTCTCTGGTATGATGGAAAAGTTTGATAGGTAGAGGTGACAGCTATATAGCACTATAAATGTAATTAATGCTACTGAATGTTATGCTTAAATATGGTTAAAATGGAAAATTTTATGTTATATATATTTTCCCACAAAATTTTTTAAAGTCAGGTTTTACTTTGTTATTGTACATGTACTCTTTAAACCAATTGTGATGCAACTTTGTTTAAAAACTAATCATTAAATTTACGCTGATATTATGGTTACTGTGTGAATTACCACAAACGAACAAAACAATCAATATAATATCCTGAAAAAACATGTATGTAATGCTCATGTACAGGGACCTAGTCACCATGGCTACAAAGATACTTGAGAAATAATTGCTCACCCGATTGAAGGAAACGCTCATCTATCATTTTTAAATGAGTTTTGAGATGTGTCTCATAGTTCTTCTGTAATAAAGAGGTACATATAATAATCTATTACAAAACTATTCCAAATGTGACCATCCCACTGATAGCTATTGTGAGAATGAATGCTACAGTATTTATATTATTACCACTCAGGAAGCATGAATCATTACAGCATAAATAAAATTCCCCATTTCGAAAGTCGTGCATGATCCCAAGAGTTGCTGCTTCCACCTGAATTCCCCATCAAGTCTGGAAATTACAGCTTTCCCCTGGTTTTATCAAAGCAGCTGCACTTCATAGAACCGGGGGAATGATGCTCTTGATTCCGTATTGGCTCCTCTCCTCCGCAATCCAGCATCATCCCATTTTCACTTTAGCTTTCATGAAGCAATCTCGTTCCCAATGGGAGTGATTGAATCACCATACCATTCCCCATAGTTAAACCTATCAACAGTTTCATGACAAATGTATTTCCTGCACCAAATACAAAATTGAGATGGCTTCAGACTAAGACCTTAGAAAAAAAGAAAATCATAGTTAATTCCCCAAACTGTAATAATTTTTATTTGTTGAATATTTTATCTCAGATGAATCATTTTATGTGTTGTAGTCACTTCCTTCCTAGTTTGATAAGTTAATTTAAAATATATTAGCCCAGATTTTAGCTGATTTACTGTTTTATTTTTCTGTAGTTGTTTTCTTGGTTCTAAAATTATCTTATGAATGAAGTCTTTTATATTCAATTCAATCCAACAAATATTTTGGAGAGTCTTATCATGTGAAAGCACTCTGTGAGGCAGCGTTATAGCAAAACTGGAGACAACACTAATTCCTTGACCCTAAGATTTAAAATATAGAGGGAAGATTACCTATATACTTGTACATAAGTAAAATTTCAGAAGATTGTTTAGACTTCCCTTGAATATATTCATTTTGCAGGATTAGGAAAATCTTGGTAAGAGAAGTGGCATTCATGACAGGTTTTGTGGCAAGGTTACAATGTTTATTATTGTCCATTTAAACTACTAAAGTGAAAGGTCCTCAAGGTTAAAACCTATCTTAGTTATCTTTATATCCCTGGAAGCAATAAATTTCTTGGGACAGGATCATAGACATATTCTGACTGGAACAAATATTTTGAGACTGTGTTTCCCATTCAGGAAATATGTACCTAAATCACAAGGATTTTTGTAAGTGCTTAGTTATGATATGTCCTATTCCTTCCACAAGACTGATTTTAGAACTGAGAATTTGAAACATAATAAGTTGAATGGGATTGGGTAGTGCCAACTAGACTAAGTTAGAAGATGAGATCGAATCCCAGCCCTGTTCATTAGCTGGGTGAACTAAATGAGGCATTTAGTCTCTCTGAGCTTTCCGTTCATCTGCTGAGATTAGGGATAATAAAACCTAGCACGGAGGATTTGGGAAAGATCAAATAAAATAATATTAAGCCTTTCACACAGTAGGAATTCAAAATATGTTAATTGAAGTTGATTCAGCAAGGCTCTCACACTTCCAAGATAATCTTTTATTTAATAATAATGGTACATAATTATCAAATGCTGATTGTGCATTAGTAAAAAAAAAATAATATTTCTCATGACTCAACATATGATCAATCATCAGACCAACAGTAACTCTGAAAAACAGAAATGAAGAAACAGACTTCGAGGTAACTGCTGACCTAAGCTAGGAAGTAGAAGAGATAGCATCAGAACCCTTACTGTCTGACTCCAGAATTCTTGTAATTAATCATCATGCAAACTGTTTCACAGTGAAATGGACAATTGCAAACTTCTGAACCTAGTCAGAACACAACTTTTTAGTTTTTCTTTTGGGGAAGTTTTTTTCATTCTCCTACTCCCCCAAGGAAACTGCTTTTCCCTAAAAAGGAGGCTTGGGCTTTTTTGAAATAATTTCAGCTCTTGCCCTTCTCTCTCTCACTGTCTCCTCCATGAGGAAGGAAGGAGGATTCACCAATTGGTGAGGATGAAGAATTGGGGTGTAAGCCAGGCTTCCTACAAGATTTATAAAATTTTTCAGAAAAAAATTATAAAATTTTATAATGAATATTTTGTAAATAAAGGTACATTTACCTACAATTTCCCATTTTCCTTATGTATGGTGACTTTTGGAACACCCTGTATTATTAATACCCTTTCGACTTTGTCTACTTTCAGATTCAGAAGTTAAGCAACTGTTACTGTCTTGGATCCTAATTACTGAAGATGCTGTGGTAAAATTCAAATGTGGTTGCTGGGATATATAACTTTGAAGGAACATTTCTGGTGTCTTTTATGCCTATGCCGACCCTATGAATTAATGCAAAACATGGTGTATTTCCAGTTGGTAGCTATAATAAAATCCAACTGCAAAAGGAAAACAATCAGCAACTACTCTTGTATTCACATAATTTTAGGTGAATTTGAGTTTCCTTTTATTCTGTGTTAGCATACGTTTGAAGCTACATGGTGAACTGCATAACTGAGAAAGTCAGAACCTGGCATTCTAAATAATAATATGTAGCAGTTGTCAAGGTAACTTGGGAAGGATATTGGGAAAGTTTTTTAAAGTCAAAGGAAATGAAAACCTTCTCATTTATTGTTGTTGGTATCATGTTTCTGCTTTATGCTTTGCATTGACCCCACAGAATGCAAAGCATAGTATATTTCCAGTTGGACATGAAATCTTTTTTTTAATGAACTTCAAAAAGACAGCAAACCAAAAATATTCTAATATTCTGTAATACTCTATAACATGAGAATATTCTTTTAGTATGTGTTTGTGTTCAATTTTAGCTGCTTAGAAGTAAGTCAGGTAAAAATATTACTAAAAGATACTGTAAAGTTACAAAACTGAGTAAGTGAGATGGGTATTGAACACATCCATTAGGCATTATACAATCTGAATTTTTACCAAAATCAAACATTGGGAAACATTTCAAACTATCTAGAGAGATGCTAGTGAGCACTCATATGTCTATGTCACTTTATATTTTTTAAGAAAACTTTAGCAATATTCTGTACAAGCCTGATCCTATTCTGTGTGCTTTACCCACCTTAACTCATTAGATCCTTGTAACAACCCTGTAGATCTGTGGTCCCCAACCCCAGGTACCAGTCTGTGGCCCATTAAGAACCAGGCCCCACAGCAGGAGGTGAGTGTCAGGTGAGCAAGCAAAGCTTCATCTGTATTTACGGCTGCTCCCCATCACTCACATTACTGCGTAAGCTCTGCCTCCTGTTATATCAGCGGGTGGCATTAGATTCTCACAGGCAAACTCTAGTGCAAACTGCGCATGCAAGAGATCTAGGTTGTGCACTCCTTATGAGAACCTAATGCCTGATGATCTGAGGTGGAGCCAAGGCAGTGATGCTAGCACTGGGGAGTGGCCGCAAATACAGATTATCATTACCAGAGAGGTTTGACTGCCCAATAAATGTAATGTGCCTGAATCATCCCCGAACCATCCCCCGACCCCATCTGTGGAAAGGTTGTTCCCGATGAAACCAGTCTCTGGTGCCAGAAAGGTTGGGGACCACTGCTGTAGAGTAGGCCTTATAATTATCCTCATTTTACAGGTGGGGAAGCTGAGGGATAGGGAGATTAAATTACTCATTCATGAAATAAGATAGGAAGTGCCAGAACTAAAATTTGAACCCAATGATTCTGCTTTTAAAGTCTGTACTCTTGACTGTGCAGTTCCTCTTCTTGTAAGAAGGTCTGGAGCCCTTTATTTTCTAAGTGCAAGTCTAATGAGAGTAAAAATGTATTCTAGTCTCCAACCTGTGTCTTCCTTTTGTGGGTTTTGATGGCAGAATTCATGGGCTCCCCACTGGGAGAGCCACAGAAGAAGTGCTTTCTTGCCTTCCTGGTTTCAGAATATGTTCAGTTTTACCCTTTGGAGTTAGAAGAGAAGAACTGAGCTGATTAGGTCTTTGGGGACATTTTTTGTTTTACTGGTTTTAGCAGAGCTAGCTTCTGCACCTTCAAAAGTATGTCAGACCCACAGGAGGCCTAAGCTTAGGTGTTTCAAAGCACTACCACTGACTGAGGGAAAGACATGTTTGCTATCTATGTTGTCTCAGAGTAAAACAAGATATCCAGTGCCAGTGACAAGTAATTTGTATAGCATAATAATACAATTTGGCCGGTCTTATTCAAAGGAATTTAAACAAAGAAATTAATTGTATACATCAGAGTAAAAGAACAAACAATATAAAACAAAAATGAAATGCAAATGAATTTAACTCAGTCATTTGCCTTTGTGAGTTTTACTCCTAATATTCTCTTAAAGTAATTGCCAAAGTAGTAGGTTTAAAACTTATATTGTAAGGTTTGGGTGGATAAACTCTAACCTGCTACCCAAAAGTACTGCAGACCTTAACAGAAATTGTTCTAAATATAAAGACTTTACCCACACACTTTAGTGAGTTAAATTAGAATGTTTATAACGCGATCATACATCTTACTCTTTAATCTCTCAAGTGTAGAGTTGAAATATGTAAGCACTAGTAGAAAAATTTAAACTATCTGTATTTTTTTATTATTATTTAAACTATCTGTGTAGTTTAGCTATCTGTGTACAAGGTAACCTTCAAGGGTTTTAACGAATACGCAAATATAGTAGATACAGGTTGAACATCCCTAATTCAAACACCCAAAATCTGAAATGTTCCAAAATCCTAAATTTTTTGAGTGCTGACATGGCACCACAAATGAAAAATTCCATACATAAGTACATAACATAAAGTTTGTTTTATGCACAAAATTATTAAAAACATTGTATAAAATTATCTTCAGGCTATGTGCATAAGGTGTATATGAAACAAAAATGACTTGGGTCCATCCTCAAGGTATCTCTTTATGTGTACGCACATATTCCCAAACCTGAAAAAAATCAAAAATCCAAAACCCTTCTGTTTACAAGCATTTTGAATAAGGGCTACTCAACCTATAATTATAAAATTTGTGTCAAGAAAACCTTCTTCACAAGATGTTCTAGAATGTAGGCTTTAGGGTTCTTTACAAATCATCTGGGCTGGTTTAAGGTCTTTTGCCTGATTTCCTTGGGATCCAACTAAGGTAGGGTTTGAAGTCCAGAGGAAGAGAAACTTAGAGCTGGAGGCTTTGAAAAAATTGCTGAGTTTAAAAGAAAGTAACTAACACTGAAGGCTGGCTTCTGGGGCAGATTTGCTTGGCTTCCATCCTCAAATATGGACAGAGAGTCATTCAGATGGGATCTGGAAGCATCTTAAGACTGAGATCTAAATAAGAGTGTGTGTGTGTGAGAGAGAGATAGAGAGAAAGAGGAGAGAGAAAGAAATGAGACAGACAGAGGCAGACATTGGAAAAGAAGTATCACTTTTTTCTCCATGAAAGACAAGAAAATAACTCTTGGGATCTAATAATCAGGGCTGCATGATGACACTTGTTCCTCAGACTTACAGAGAGCATTTGACTACATTTTCAAATGCCCCTACTCCATGTGACAAGAGTCACACATAGACCAGTCATCCCTGTCTGGTGAAGAACTAGCAGATGCCCAAGAGGTGAGGGCATTAGGATTTTAATGAAGAAGAAAATCACATCCTAGCTTTGAGGTTAAACATCCCAGGCAACATTCAGCAACCTTACTTACCAGGCCCTACCACACCAGGGCCTCTGAGCCCAGATGGGGGACATGTGTGATGGCAAAAGGGTTTTCACCCTACCTATTGCTTACTGGGAAGACTGCAGGCAGAGAATGGCTATTGTCTTCCTTAGAAATCTCTCCAATCTGGAGTAAATTTCAGTCATTTACTAAACATGCTCCACATAAATTATTCCAAACCGTGTTTACTTACTTGGGTCTAAAATCCTGTAGACGGACAAAGCACACATGGCCACAGAAAGAAAAAAAACAAAAGACAAATCCTTACTGGAGCCCAGCCCGGTGAATGCAACTTTTCCATCTCCAAGAAGTTAAGTCCAGGTTTTAACCCTCTGGCATCATATGTGGCCACACAACAGAATATATTAAATTACGGGACTTTATTTTTTTCTTTTGGTCAAAGACATGTAAATAAATGATCAGGAGAAGCAAAACTAATATAAAAAAGAGATCCATAGATGAGTTTATCAAGAACAGAAGGAGAGTTCTATAGTTCCTTTAAAAGTACATCCCAAGCTCATTCTCCTACACATTTAAGCGTGATGACAAGAATGTTATCAACTTTTTCTTTTACTCTGACTATACAATTTTAGGGATTTCCTGGAGATTTTTTTCTCTCTCTCTCCAAATACTTTCTTAGGAAATTGGTAATAGAAAAACATCTCTCTCAGGTAATAAGATGTATTTCTACTTGATTCCTCAGCTCATTCGATCTGAGATTTTAAGGGCTGCATTGCTCACAGGACTATTGTGAGAATTAATCAATTAGCATTTGCAAGATGTTCATATAAAAGGTGCTAAAGAAAAATGAAATCTGGTGTAACAGAGAAGCGTGCAAAAGGAGACCTCCTTCTATTATTTTTTTTCTTAATTCTGACCAAAACTCAAGAGTTTGGCCAATGCCAAGATAACTGTCTGGAAATACTTGGACAATGGAATTCTGATGTTTGCAATCTGATTTCTTTCTGGCATGCTGTTGGTATTATTATATTCCTATTAGGCCATAATTAACATAGTACACCAGGACTGCAGCAATTTCTTTAAAGCTTTTTTCATTTGGGGGAATATTTTTGTTCAAAGGCAAACAAGCCAAGGATCTCACAGCAGTCTTGCAGCTAAGAAAATATCTGTCTTCCTATTCAGGACACCATCTCATTTTCAATTTTGACTGCTCTTTCTAATTTCCAGATCATCAATTTCAGAGATGAGTTTTGCTTGTCCTTCATTTGGGAGATATCTACAACCATAACCTCTGAAATCCTTCTCTGTAGTCTCCAGTTCTATTTAGATTATTTACCTTGTTGCACAATTTCCAATCATTTTGTCTCTGTGTTACCCAGCCCAACATTATTTCTAAGGCCCATCAATTGGTGGTCCCAATTCATTGAAGTTCCTATTTCCCATCATAGGGTTTTAGGAATGTGCACAGCATCCAGATCGATGTGCAGGCTAAGGCTGCCAACATCAGTAATTTTACCTAGTCAAATTTTTTAAGGAAAGTTTCAGCAACCTTATTTACCAGATCCTACCATGCAAAGAGCATTAAGCCCTTATGAGCAAAGGGTGTGATGACTGAAGGGCTTTTATCCTACCCACTACTCACTGTGGAGACAGTAGGCAGAAAGTCTTGTGTGCTTGCCCAAGAAGGCACCACCGCACTGAGTTTTCACACTTTTTCACTCTGTCCTTGTCACACAGAGAAGTGGTACATAAGTCAGCACCAAATACATGATAAGCACACAACTGAAGTTTGTGACGATTGGTAATTCAGTAAACAAATCTTGTTGGGCCCCTACTATGTGCCAAGTGCTTTTCTCAGAATGGGAGATACTGCAGTGAGAAAAATAGATAATGCCGCAGCCCTCTTGGAATTTACATTCTTGCATGGGGGAATAATAAAAAGGTATCCTCAGAACTCCATAAATACAAACTGGCAGTTTCATAAGTTCAGACCAAATGTACTGCAACTTCTCAATGATAAAAGTTTGGACATTTTAGACTTTCGTCCCCAGGGCAATAGCTGTAATTCTTTTGACTTTAGGTGCAGTTTCACTGCTGTAATAGAGAAGAATCCAAAAATACTTTTATTTCAACCCTGTCCAAGGCCCGCTTAAGACAAATGCTTTTACAGCATTCTGATTTGATGCTAATATAAAGTGTGTCTTTTTCTTGCTGATTTGCTTGAGTTCTTTGTAGATTCTAGTTATTAACCCTTTATTGGATGTATAGTTTGAAAATATTTTCTCCCCTTCTGTAGGTTGTCTATTTGCTCTGTTGATTATTTCTTTAGCTGTGCAGAAGCTTTTTAATTTAATCAAGTCTCATTTATTTTTGTTTTTGCGGCAATTGCCATTGGGATCATTGTCATGAATTCTTTGCCTAGGCCAATATCTAGAAGAGTTTTTCCAATATTTTCTTCTAGAATTCTTATGGTTTTATGCTGCACATTTAAGTCTTTTATCCATCTTGAATTAATTTTTGTGAGTCGTGATAGATATAGATCCTGTTTCATTCTCCTGCATGTGGCTATCCGATTTTCCCAGCACCATTTATTGAATAGAGATTCTTTTCCCCAGGGTATATTGTTGTCTACTGTGTCAAGTATCAGTTGGCTATATGTGGATGGTTTTATATCTGTTCTATTCCATTGGTCTATGTCTCTATTTTTGTGCCAATACCATGCTGTTTTGGTTACTATAGCCTTGTAGTATAGTTTGAAGTCTGGTAATAGGATGCCTCCAGTTTCTTTTCTTTTTGCTTAAGACTTTTTTGGCTAAAACACCATTAAAAAGTGGGCAAAAAACATGAACAGAAGGTTTTCAAAAGAAGATACACAAATGGCCAATACACATACAAAAAAAAAAGTTCAACATCATGAATTATCAGGGAAATACAAATTAAACCAGAATGAGATATCACGTTACCCCAGTTAGAATGGCTTTTATTAAAAAGTCCAAAACCAACAGATGCTGATGTGGATGCAGAGAGAAAGGAATGCTTAAATACTGTTGGTGGGACTGCAAATTAGTACAAGCTCTATGGAAAACAGTATGGAAGATTCCTCAAAGAACTAAAGGGACACCTACCATTTGATCCAGTAATGCCACTGCTGGGTATATACCCAAAGGAAAAGAAGTTATTTTATCAAAAAAAACCACCTGCACTAAATGTTTATTGCAGCAAAATTCACAATCTCAAAGATGTGAAATCAACCCATGTGCCTATCAATTCAGTGAGTGGATTAACGAAATGTGGTATATGTATACTATGGAATATTACTCAGCCATGAAGAAGGATTAATTAAGGCCTTTTGCAATTATTTGAATGGAACTAGAGACCATTATCCTAAGTATCTAAAGAATGGAAGAACAAATACCACACGTACTAGCTATTAAACTGGAACTAACCAATAAGCACACATGTACTTAGAGGGAAGTAAAACTCAGTAGAAGTCAAGCAGAGGGGAGGAGGAAGGAGGAGATAGGCAAAAACCTACCTAACAGGTACAATGAACACTATCCGGGTGAGGGGCACACTTATAACCCTGACTGAAGCATAATAAAATCGATACATGTAACCAAAAACATTTGTACACCGGTAACATTTTGAAATTAAAAAAAAAAAGTATGGCATGGCCCAGTCACTTGAAGGATGCAAGAGCCTGGAACTTTGCTCTGAGAAATGCATGGCCATTTATTGTGCTCTCCCTCTGGGTCCATGCTCCTTCAC
>RJWJ010005428.1:0-68469 GCA_004363605.1 Indri indri
GGGTAAATGGGACTTATGTCTGTTACTTACTATGCAACAATTATAAAATGAAATTAGACACCTACACTTACAGAAAAAGATAAAGACACGCAATACAGCAAACAAAATAGCAAGCAAATAACACCCCCAACGAAAGACTCAGATTCATTTTCCTTATATAAATACATGCGTGCACACCTCATCTCTCTCTCCGAGAGAGGCATGATACACCAAATGTGATAATGTGTTAATATCTGGTGAATTTGAGTAAATGTGTTGCATTTGCTTTTTGGATTTTCTTTGCAAGTTTCAGTAAGCCTGAAACTATTTCCAAATAAAATGATGGCAAAAGGAAACACATAAGGTACATTTACCTTCATCGTTACTGAGCTAGTGACTTGTCTCTTATTTGTTGCTTTACACCAGAGCGATTACCGAAGGGGTTAACCCTGGCTATTTCTTGGCATTGAAAAATCATGGAGGTGCTAGCTACACCTTGCAAGGCTGCTGGGTTTCAACAAGGTATTGCTGGACCACAGTGAGGGCTGGGGGTGCCGGGCTGGGTGAGGGGTCCAGGCAGCTGGGGTCAATGTGAAATGAACCACCGAAACCACGTTAGTAGCCCTTACCAGCCATCTATGCCAGACCGTGTATGCTTCAAACTCCAATGTGAATAGGCACCCTACACTCACCGACTATTTGGGATGCAAAGCAATGGGCAGACCGGCTGCCTAGCTTCAGAACAAAAAGATAATTCAAAAAAAGAGAAGGAAACATTCCAAGTTTTTATCAAGTTAATGCTCTCAAGGCGTTTCAAGAAGATGGTGCGGACAGAAAACAAGAAAAAGTCCCTGTATAAAGTAGGAGAGTGACATGTGTCTAAATGTGTGTGGGTAAGCGCGTGTGCATGTGTGTGTAGTATAACATGTAAACCTCCAGTCTAATATATATTTATATAAATGTATAAACATAGGCATAAATATATATATTTATATGTGTGCATATATAACAAGAGAAACTTATTTTATTATATATAGTATGTAATAAAATATACTACTACATATAGTATGTCATAAAATATACTATATATAATAAAATAAATTCCCCTCAAATTAAAGAAACTTTGAAATTCAGGAGAGAATGGTTCAACAAATGCTAAGTGGAATGAAAGCAAAAGTTTCACGCCCTAATAAAAAATTATAAAAAAGATTCCGGAAAGAAATGATCTAAAAATTTACAAAGGTAAGTTTAACATCATATGTCTCCTCACGGTAAATTAAAATTTCCCATCAGGGGCCAGGTGTGGTGGCTCATGCCTGTAATCCCAGCACTCTGGGAGGCTGAGGCAGGAGGATCGTTTGAGCTCAGGAGTTCGAGACCAGCCTGAGCTAGAGTGAGACCCCATCTCTACTAAAAACAGAAAGAAATTAGCTGGACAACTAAAAATATATAGAAAAAATTAGCAGGGCATGGTGTCGCATTCCTGTAGTCCCAGCTACTCGGGAGGCTGACGCAGGAGGATTGCTTGAGCCCAGGAGTTTGAGGTTGCTGTGAGCTAGACTAACACCACTGCACTCTAGCCTGGGCAACATATCAGAACAGATCACCAAGAAATAGCATCAAATCAGATGGGGAAAAACAGCT
This sequence comes from Indri indri, assembly GCA_004363605.1. Taxonomy (NCBI): domain Eukaryota; kingdom Metazoa; phylum Chordata; class Mammalia; order Primates; family Indriidae; genus Indri; species Indri indri. The sequence goes on from RJWJ010005428.1 coordinate 1,624, forward strand.
GAAAATAAGTTAATAAAGGATCCAATAAGCCTTCATCCTTGGACGCATCTTTGTTTAGCAGCAAAGTTTAAATGAAGCGGAATACATTTCCATCTCTTGGAATCCAATTACAAATTTTAAATGAATAATATTTACATAATATTGGAACACTTTCTCTTATTGAGTTAGAACTTTTTTGGAATTCGACCAACTCTAAAGCCCAAAAGACTTAATGAAAACTTGGAAATGTAAAAGTGTTATTATAAAAGTAAAAAAAAAAAAAAATTAGAAGGAAAAAGAGATGAACTAATTTTTCTAAATTTTAGAGAAAATAATTAGCAACTGATTTGGATACTTCTAAAATATTTAAGTTTACTTGTTAAAGTTGAAATGTTCATTATATATGTATATATATATAAAATGTTTAATTAATTAAGTTTGCTTTTGGAGGGTGCGATACATTTGACTTTTTAAAATAAGAGCATTTTAATAAATTTCCCCGTGTATTTGAATAATTTAAATTGCTTGATTTGAAACAGCATGGAGTATAAATAAATTATACATTCACTTGTGTAATTTTCATAGCCTAAAAACACCTGTAATTAATTGGAAACCAGAGACCCTCCTGCTGAGAAGAGATGCCACTACAGAGATGCAGAACGCTGACTCTACAAAGGCAGATTTCTCCAGCCGTGGACAGGTTACCTACCTGCTAAGCCTCAGTTTGTCATTGTCAAGTAAAACATAGAGGTGACTCTCTGAAATCAGAATGTTTTGTTTGGGAAGAAAAAACTGCAATTGGAAGCATAGGCACAGACCAGCTGCTCTTTGCTATGTCTGCATCAATGGAAATTAGTCACTCAAAGAGGAGATGAAACCATAAAATAGCACCATTTTATTAGTTTTAAGATTGGGGCCAGGCACAGTGGCTCACGCCTGTAATCCCAGAACTCTGGGAGGCTGAGGCAGGAGGATCACTTGAGCCCAGGAGTTCGAGACCAGCCTCAGCAAGAGTGAGACCCCATCTCTACTAAAAATAGAAAAATTAGCAGGGCATGGTGGCACATGCTTGTAGTCCCAGCTACTCAGGAGGCTGAGGCAGGAGGATCACCTGAGCCCAGGAGTTGGAGGTTGCAATGAGCTATGATGACACCACTGCACTCTAGCCCAGGTGACAAAATGAGACTCTCTCCCAAACCAAAAAAAAAAAAAAAAGGTGTATTTATTTACTTTAAAATATCAGTAATAAACATTACAAGTTAGCAAATAACATATTTTGGTTAAGATAACTATATTTTCTGAGACATATAAATTACTGAGAAGACTGGCATTCTTTTGCATTTTGGCAAACTTTTCAATGTCTGATTTAATAGAAGATAGATAAACTCTCTTATCTTCTGCATCCAATCTGTCGCAAGATGTTGTTTTGACTGATACCTGTAGAAATCTGGCCTTGCCCAGGTGGGTAATTAGAAAAGAAAAGGATATTTTAAAAGCCTTTGCAGGTAGTTGGGGTTTGATACTAAACCCAAACCCAACACAAGGTGCTTTCTGAAAGAAACTTTAGATTGCCATATGGAATCTGAAATCATTATCAAATGAACTTTTTGTACTCTGTTACATTAAAATCAGCAATTAACTGCATTAATTATCTATTGCTTTGTTGAGGGGATCTTTTAACCAAGCATGATTGTGAATTACACAGCATTCCTTTGGAAAATCATTGAATTTTGCTGATCTTGTGGATTTTGACAAATTTCATTGCACAATATCAAAAAAAATCATGGATTTTAATCACCGCAGATCTGGTCAGAAACAACTTTCATGTATTGGGAAACTGTCTAACTCTCATTATCAGATATAAGTTTTCCAAAATTCTATTATTTTTCCTTACAAATCCACATTAATCACTGTCAACAAAGGTCGTTAGTAGTTTTCCTTGAAGTGATAGGCTCACTTCATGCAATTTTGAAAAAAAGAAATGTCTGTCAAACACAGAAATTGGAAGAAACGCAGTTTGTCTATCATTCCTTCATTCTGGTAAAAAAGGTGTTCCAGAGTCAAAAGATGTGTACTCAGGCGCCAATATGTAATACAATGAATAATTTTGCTTCACGAGGGACATTTGTAGGTGAAACATTTTTTAAATTGCTTTGAGGTTAAAGCAGGACAACAAGGAAAATAATGTCTTCATGTTACCGTGAAGATATTTCCAACCTCGCAGTTTTCCTGAACGGGTCTCCGTGAGCCCCATTTGAGAACCACTTTCCCTACAGAAAAGCCTATTTAGGAAGAAAACATAGCCTGATATTGCTCTGCAAAAATGAGCATTGGCGGCAAGAAACTTCCTTGGTGATTCCATGAAGCCGTAAGCAACATAGGAAAACTACATGGTATTTTCTGGATTTGTTGTCCCATCTAGAAATGCTTCCTACCCACCCAGAAGGTATTTATTCAGTGCCAAATACGTGCTGCAGGCATTGTCGTCTGGGGTTATTCAGTGGATAAACCAGACAGCCGAGGGAAATTGGTGGTTGCTGATAGTGAGAAAGCAACTTCTTTTATTAAAGATGATACTTTGTAGCAAGAAAACCCGCCACATGCGTTTGCTAGACAGGAACAAGCTTGCTAGTCTGGGTAAACTTAGAATTTACAAGCACAAGAATTTGCAAGCGAAACCATTCCTGTAGTTTAATCCACGATGCCACATAGTCCTCAAAGATATTTTCAAGAATCACCTGGGGGTTTCCAATCACGGCCCAGATTACACCACCAAAGCTCTCTTTGGAAACTTCCAGGAAACGTCGCGGGCACTTCAGGGAAATCATATGCAAAACCTCTTTCTATTTATGCAAGAGATGAGGGTGGGTGGCACAGAGCCCGGTTGTCCCTGGCATAATTGCCAGGGCTGTTTTCGGTATTTCATTTTGGGCTGTGTGCGGAGAGTGGTTCGTATCTGAACGGAATAAGAAACAGGTTTCTCTGAATGTAAATGTCTAACATTCCCCTTCAAAGAGGTGCTTCAAATTGGATCTATTTATGAACAGGACACAGTTCCTACATGATACAGGTAGTCACATATAATGAAAAAGCAGAGTTATTATTATTTTTTTCATTGTCTCTTTCTGGCATTGCTTAGTATAGGAATGAAAGTCATATTGAATTTTGTGTTATCAAGTCAAATGTACGTACAGTTTCAATATAGTTTTATGAAGTTTGCAACCAAAGAAGAAGACGCTCCAAAACGCAGGACACAATAACTTCGGTGAAGTGGAAGTTGAAACACTCAGCCTACTTTCCAGGATCCTTGTGTAGTCCTGGGAGGTCCCCACTTCCCAACGCAAAAAGAAACTTTGTCCAATCACTGCTGTTTTCACAAGTGATGGATGATTAAAGCAGTGTGTATAGTTTGGATCTTGAAACCATGAAGTCTAAACATTGAAATTGTTGGAAATTTGAAGTTTTGAAAGTTATCTAAGAGACTTAGGTGCTGAAGTCTATAGAACTAACAATATTTAAAAATTTCTACTTGAGATTTTATACATATAATAGTTAGCTTTTGGAAGCCAGCAATCCAAAGGGTGGCAAAAAGTGTCTTAGGGAGCTCTGGATGCAGGTGCAGGGAAGGTTGTAGGGTTTCTAAGTCTTAGCACAGTGTGTTGTATGTAGATGCAGTTGATGCTTAATTGATGTTTGTCAAATGACGAGTCGTTCAAATACAGAACCGCTCTAGAGATCGACTTCCTTGATGTTGAATCCCATGTCATTTCTTATAATTTGTGTTCCTTCTACCAATTCACCAGGGTAATCTTCATCCTGTCTCCACAGAAAGGATGCTGGTGAGTATTAAGTGCTTATCTGCTGAATTTATTTTCTTTTTATTTATCTGAAAACCCCATTCCATTGAAGGTAAGGGGAATGCATCGTGAATAGTTATATATAATTTGCATCCTGTGTGGAAATTTTCCAGCTCATCGATCTTGTCAGTTTTAATTTATATATCATGAAGATAATGAGAGCAAGTAAATTAAGAAGTGTGAAGGAGGGTGTAATTCCCAGTCTGTATCCATAGACAAGAATTCATGGTTCAAAACTAAAATGGAATTGATAATAACCGTAGTGCATTAGCGGGTCAGCAGTAAACACTAAACAATGTGCAAAGGTGACCTCGGCCAGAAAGGGTCATCTCAAAGGGCATGATATTTAGAGAAATCCTAATTTGAATCTTTATTCCATGATTAGCAATATTGACACTTGATTATGATTGACTGATAGGCTGTATTTCATCTCATCTAAAAGACAAATATAAAAATGAGATATCAAAAAATAATCATAACACTTCAAAAGTGTGTGCTTTTGTGATTCAGATAAAATGCACGCTTTTTTTATACATTGCAAGTGGGGGAAATGTACGAGACATTTCACATGCGATGGATATGTAGGAAGAAAAGAAAAATAGCTGAGAAGCGTGAATAAGCGGCATTTTCCACAGTTGCATAGATACATGATAGCTGTTGGATAGACACGTTGTATAACTGCGATGTACAATAAAAGCTTTTTTGCGATTTGTTTGATGCTGTGGTCTGAAGAGCATCATGGCTGTTGAACATTTGCTTTGCAACTCAGTTGCTGTTTGTTACCTAGTATTAAAGATGCATATACAACTTTAATACTATTATAGGAACACATTCATCACTGCCACTAATGTTGAAAGTACTTTATTACTATTCAATGTGTTTCTGATTGACAGTCACCCAAGTCTTCCAAATTAACACAATGTGACCAATTTATGGTTGATTTTCAATTTATCTGCTAACCCTGTATTCAAAAACCTGAATTCATAAAAGGTATAATAATAATATTTATCACGTTATTATACTAGCATAATATAATAAGATTCCATAATAGTAATATAACAATTCTATTTCTAACTGGATACAAATTGTTTTCAGCTTCACAATAGATATATCCATTTAGTCCTATCGCATACCAAGCTAATAGATTTTACTAGTTTTTAGAAGTGAAAAATCAGAATTCACTAGTTGAATTCTGGCGCGAGAGAGATCTGAAGTTGAATTTCCCTGTTTTGGTCTCCGCTTTCCTTGGTCGTGTCTGTGCCTGCCAGAATAACTCTTCCTCTTAGTTTTGGCTAATTACATACATGGAGTTTGTCCCTCTTGAATGTAACTCTCTAGAGACTCAGGCATATTGTTGCAGAGTCATTCAGCGACTATACCGTCACGTAAAAACACACGTCCCCTTTTCTCTTACAAACTGAAACAACCATGAGAAGGAATACCGCCTTGCTTACGTTTTAAATGGCACTGCAGTAGCAGACACAGAGGAAAAGAAAAGCTTACGAGATAAAGAGAGGAAAGTTAAAATTAAGCAGTGGTAAGGAGCAGGTGTCATGAGAGGCCGTGTGACATCATTAGCCCTGGTGACATACAGCAGGCCCTCGAATAATGTCGTTACGACGTCGATGAGAAGAAAATCGATTCCCAGTGAGGCTACTGTCTGTGTTGGGGTTTGCACATTCTCTTCATGTCTGTGTTGATTTTCTCTGAGTACTTCGGTTCCCCTCCCCGTCCCAAAAATGTGCACGTTAGGTTCACTGGTGTGTCTACATGGTGCCAGTCTGAGTGGGCGTGGGTGTGTGCGTCAGGTGCCCTGCAATGGGACGGTGTCCTGGCCGGGGCTGGTTCCTGCCTTGCACTCTGAGCTGCCTGGGTAGATCCTAAACCGGAATAAGTGGTTTGGAAAATAAATTACTATTTTAAAAAATCATGAAGTCTACAGTAAGCATACAAATGCATGACAATAAGCAATGCACAGGAAAGCTTTTCGTAAACCTTCCCTATCTGTGGCTGTGTTTGAGCTTCACGGTAGCAGGAGGTGCTCCATACAATTTTCTCTTTGCAAACATTCCTTCCCTCACTTAACCCACCACCACCATCGCTCTCTGATTCACCAAAAACTGGGTAAGTCATTATCCTACTTATTTTTAGGAACCATTCTCAAATGTATGTATGGCTCACACTTACTTCAATGTTTAATAAATATTACAAGTGTTTTGGGTCTTTATTCGGATGTTCGTCAATGTTTTTGTGATGAGAAATATGCTGGAGAAACTTCACTCTTGTTTATATCAGTTGGCCTATTGTCAAATTGGTTTTGCTATGCATTATTTTGCTCAAAAGTCTGAAGTTTCCAAGAACCTTTGACGACATTAAGTGAGGACTTACTGTATTATACCAATAAGCACACAGAACTACTTATGTCAAAAAAAAAAAAAAGGTGTTTGGTGCTTTGAAAGCACAAGTACAGTATACATACTGGAAATAATAACACAATGGCTTTCCATCAGAAATTAAAGGCCAATCACTGATGATTATATAAATAATATATAATATATATGCTATATATAATATACAGCAGATGTTATATATGCCATATATAATATACATACAGAGAAAAAAATAAATGAATAAAAATTAATTCTCAACAATTTTAATTAGAGTAATATTGATCATATTAGTTGGCTGATTGATGGTGATTATGTTAATTAGTTGATTAATAGTGGCTGTATTAATTAATTGATATTAATGAAAATACACATTAATCCAGAATGACATGTCCTTAAGAACACCAGTGCCTTCCTTGATCACTGTTGGATGGCTCAATCTCTCTTCAGGAGAAGCTTGCCGTGATCAAAGAGGCAACGCCTTGGCAAAGGTCCCCTGCACTCCGCACACCTCCACAGCCGTGGGCATGATGAGTGACATGGACGTTCTAGGGATAACACATCACAGGTGCACAGCGGGCGCTGCTTGCTGCTGGAGGAATGGGTGCAAGGTGGAGTTTTTATAGGGGCAGGTGTGATGACGTCATAACACACGCAGAGCGAATCCCTAGAACCCAGGAGAATTGGGGTCTGAGAAGGTCCCACGGCATGGAAGCTGTTAGCATCAGAGCAGTAGAGGTGGCCTCACAATTTGAGAAGTGTCTGCGAGGGCAACGTCTCCGCAGTTAATAAGATTGGGGACCTTTCTGCAAGTGAGCTTGCTTTCCTCATTTATGTCCATTTTTATGGCAGTGCTTTCAGAGAATGCCTCGGCATGTAGAGATTCACAGATTTTACCTGAATGCCCAGACCTTGAAAATGCTAACAGGTTACACTTGCACCATAATTGATCACCACCTAAGCAGTTTCTTAGTTATAATGTTTGTTGATGTTTGATGTGCATTTTGAGGGCTAGGTAGGGACAAAGATTCTCTGCTTGACTAAACAGCAGTGCATTTCTTTGTGAACTCCGGTTTTTTGCAAAGAATCTGCCAAGTCAGTGTAGCCAGAAACCCTCACCCTCAATAACAGATCACCCTCAATATCTCAGTAAGTTTCCGTCCTCTGTGCCCTACTTACTGCTTGGCTACAAATCTCCACTTGCCAAGGGAAGATAGGGGTGGGGAGAGGAGAGAAGGGAAGCGGGGGAGGGGAGGGGAAGGAAGCGGAGCCCAATATATCCCCTCCTTGTAAAATCCCATCGCAGACAATCCCTACTTGTATCGAAATGGTCGCAAATAAAGTTTTCCTTACCGTGCTTTAGCAAATGTCATTGAATAATATTTTCTTTAACAGTAGGGTCAGCGATACCAACTCCGTTTTAGATACTTTACATAACCCGTCCAAGTTCACAGGTGACAGCTAAGTGGTACATTCAAGACTAAAGCACGGGTCGCTCTTTTGGGTACAGATAGACAGAGTGTTCACATTTGCCAATGAAAAAGGGATGCCACAATTCTTCACACATACCCCGACTTTGCTATATATTCAGTAAACTGAGTCCTGAAGAGTTTGAGTGATGCACTCAAAGTCACAAAGCTAGTTATTGACACTAGGATTTTATTGCACCACTTTTGTTGTTCTGGGGAATTGTGGAGGGGTTGGATAGTTCCAAGAAGGGTCAACATTTAGGTAAATATGCAATACTGTCTCAAGTTACCTAATTTCCTTGAAATTTGTTAAGCTCTCAAAGTTAAAACAGCAGCACTATATATTGAACTATCTAACATCTATGGTTGTCAACTATCTGATAGGAACACGGATGGACGGAGGGGTATATAGACACATCCTCTGATAAGACACATCCTACGTGACATGGTGTGATATAATATCATAGTGAATGGTGTGAAGTTAAATATATAATCTAATCCCTAAGACAATCACTAAGCAAGATGATGATGTAGGTAAAAATCTTTAAGGAGATGAACCAGAATGCAGAGAAATGCATGATTAATACTCTCTCCTGAAACACACACACCCCAAAAGGCAAAACACAAAGGAGACAGAGGGAAAAATAACAATAACTATGATAGTATTTATTGCAAATGGGCTCATGCTCCAATTATAAGGCAAAGATTAACAGAATACAATTGTTAAAAGATCCAACTATTATAGATATTATTTAAAGATCCAACTATTATACTATTAATAAAAGATGCATCTTAAATGTGCAGGTGCAAACATAGTGAAAGTAAACGGATGGAAAAAGTCGTTCCATGTAAGTGTGATAGTAAGGAAATCTGGTCTGGGTAAGGTAGTATCAGCTGAAGTACACTTCTACGCAAAGGGGAAAACCAGATACCAATTGCAACAGTTCCCAGGGAGAGCAGGACCGATTCACCAAGAAGATATAAAAATCCTAAATAAAAATCCTAAATATAAAAACAGATCTTCAAATAATATGAAGCAAAAATGAACAGAAATAAAGGCAAATGGAGACAGACCCACAAATCCAATTGGAGATGGTGACACTCTGGTTACAAAAGAAGTAGATAAAAAAAAAAAAAAAAAAAAAAAAAAAAAAAAAAAAAAAAAAAAAAAAAAAAAAAAAAAAAAAAAAAAAAAAAAAAAAGCCTTAAGCATGTAAATACAGGCGGGAAATACTCCAAATCATGACACTACTTTTCAGTCAAGCTGTTGCTGGCAGGAGTAGCTTTGTGGATTAAGGAGTCAGGTAAGCCAATCGGCTACTTATTTTACAATGGTCAGCAGATCTCCAAGGTAGCAATAGAAAAAATGTTTATTGATGTGTTGTTATGTGCATATGTCTTTTTATTTGTATGTATATATGCCGTAAATAGATATTCGTAGGTAGAAAGAGAAAGACAGAGAAATATTTATTCATATATGCCCACGTCAATATTTTGGTTGTTAGGAAAAATAGAGGCATAAAAACACATTTGAACCTGCCACTGTTTAGATTATTGCATGGATAACTGAAACCGACCGTCTCTACTAGTTTTAAACGATCTATCTCAGAGAAAATTGTAGTATCTCAAATTTCCTCTCGAATAGGTTATGATAACAGGACAGCTGATATTCCATTCCTCACTTAATAAGAATCTGGAAAATCATAAGAATGAAATGCTAATGATGGGAAATGGAAAAATAAAAGAAAATAAGTAAGCTATGTATGTATACAGTGCTGTGTAGCAAACCCTGTTCATGGATCTGGTTTTAAAACACCAGCTTCTCAGTTCCAGTAAAATGATGCTGAGATGAATGCCATTCAAAGACATATTTTCCCAACTTAAGAGAGGGGGCTTAGGTAGGAGTCTGGAATAAGTCACAAAGTCGGCGGTGATCGGAATCTCAACATTGGTCTCCAGTCTGGAAATTACCTGAAGATCACCCGCTTGGCCTGACCTTTGTTCACAATGAGCACACGGCTTACAGACGTAATTGGGAATGGTCCCATTAACAAAAATCATTTTCCACATGTTCTCTTGCCTGGTTAATTCTTCCCAGAAGCTAAATTTAAAACAAGGCCAGTCGGCCGTGTCTAAGCCGCATCATTATGCTTTATTTCAACGTGTAGATCCGAAAAGAAATTATCCATTTGCCGTGGTGAAAGGCGTCATCTATGCACCCCTTAAAGCAAAAACAAAGGCACAAAAAGGAAGACGCCAAAACTCTGTATTCTTTAATGAAATAAAATACGTACCAAAACTCTTGTATTTTTTAACAAAATACAGTATTTGAATGTATTTTATAAATGCCTTCAGATATTTGCCCGTCATTAATGTTTCTAGCAATATGTGAAGGCCTCCTAAAAAAAAAAATCTAATGTTTTCTAACCATGAAGACATTGCACACAATGCTGCCTTTTCTGATTATTACTCGGGGATTTTAGTCCGTGTGTGATGTCTGAAATGAGTATCATTTTTAAAGTCATGATCTAGTGCAGTAGCTAATTTAAAGCTCTGAGTCCAGGTTACGTTGCACTGCATTTCACAAACGAGGATTGCACAGAGGAGGAAGCTACCACATTCTGTGTGAAAGGTTCCAAATTTATCCCGTCTTTCTCAGTTAGATTAAATATGGTATCAGAGAAGGAGGAAGACAATTGGGATATGTGGTCCAACGCCACAGAGCTTCATGTTCAGGGCATGAAAAGATATCATAGTTCTCTTTCTCCATCTCAGTTCAGATAGGGTAGACAATTATCAGTCCAAAGAACAGCAGAGGAGAATGATAGGCAATTTTATTTACGTTCATAAACTCAGGTACTATTTTTAAAATGATTAACTCATATTTATATTTTACATACACTTAACGGATATCAAAATAGAGACAAACAATTCAAAAAAGGGACAAAAGTTTTGAATAGACACACAGAGGAGTGGTGATACATGAATGTCCATATGTCATTATTGTTGAATAGCAACTCTTGCTACTGTTGGATTTCCAGGAACAAGGTTATATTCAGTTCTCAATATTCTAGACTAAATGTGGAGCCAGCTTTTCATTCAAATACCGAGTGCCAGGGCTGAATTCCTGGAGACACATCTCTTTTTCATTTCCTCGAAGTGCTTGTGATTTACTCAGCAAAGCCTTGTTCCATGAGCCGTAATACATTTAGTTTCTTAGATCACCAAATATTTAAACTGCCAACCTTCCCTGTTCATCAGGAAATGAGGATATGAGGGATTTATTACTTATCCAAAAGCACTGCATTGGACCTTTTGCAAAGACAGAATTAGTCTGAGTTTTAACTGTAGGATCAGGTATAGCATAGTTTTTCCAGACGTCTCTTTTATGCATTATTTTAAACATTGGAACTAAAACCCAGGTGTCTTTTTTAGACAATTTCTTTATCTGATCACTAACATTTTTTTTAAATTAAATTTGAAATCTATTTGGGAAAAAAAATATGGGAGAAGTGGCAGAAAATATTACTAATGACCTGCACGACGATACTACCTTCTTTGTTTTCTTTCTTTCTCTCTTTCTTTCTTTCCCTTTTTTTCTTTCTTCCTTCTTTCCTTTCTTTTATTTTTTTTTTTTCAGATCTAAGAATGGAGTTAATTTGTTTTGCAGATGACAGGTTGGGGTGACTAGGGCAGGGAAATGGATTCTTAGATTCCAGCTGTTTAAACAAAGAGACGTATCCATCTATGAACAACCTTCGTTCACAGGATTTGCAGTAGCACATGCTAGTAAGAGACTGATCCCACATGCGTATTATTCATAACGTATGGGATGTGTACCGTTGTCTGGAATTTTCACTACTGTGAATCCCAAGGGTCTGGCTTTGGTACAGATAGGCTGGTAATGAGATTCCAAAGAACAATTAGGGAAAAGGTGCTGAAAAGGAAAAGAAAAGGTAGATTCAAAAATGCCTTATGCTGAGAAAGCCGAACTGATAAGGGGAGTGTAAATTTCTGCAGCCACCATGGAAAACAATATGGAGGGTCCTCAAAAAACTGAAAACACATCTACCGCATGATCCATCAAAGCCCACTACTCGGTGTATACCCAAAGGAGGGGAAATCAGTATGTCAAGAAGATATCTGCACTCCGTAGATAGCACTCTGCAGACTATTCACAATAGCCAAGATATGAAATCAACCTGGGTGTCCGTCAGTGGGTGGATGGATAAAATGTGGTGTATATGCATCATGGAATATTATTCAGCCATAAAAAACAAAGAAATCCTGTTACTTGCAGCAACATGGATGGAGTTGGAGGTCATTATGCTAAGTGAAATATACCAGGCACAAAAAGATAAACATCCCATGTTCTCACTCATATGTGGGAGCTAAAAAAGTCAGTTTTATGGAGGTGGAGCGTACAGCGACAGACACCGGAGTCTGGGAAAGGTTTGTGTTGGGCTGCGGGGCGATGAAGAGAGGTTGGCTACTAGGTACAAAAATACAGTTAGAGAGAAGGAATGAGTTCTGGTGTTCAATACCACAGTAGAGTGACTATAGCAAAGTTAATAGTGTATTTGATAGTTCAAAACAGCTGGACGAGAAAAATTAGAATGTTCTCATCATAAAGAAAAGATACACGTTTCAGGTGATGGATATGCTAATTACCATAATTCGATCATTACACCTTGTATGCAAGTATCAAAATATCACATGGACTCCATGAATACATACAATTACTATGTGTCAATAAAAATGATAATTGACTACCCTATAAATATTTATTTCAAAGAAACCACAACAATAACAACAGCAACAACAGGAAACCCCAAAGATGCCTTATGGAGTTCACCACTCCATGGTCAAATAACATTTGATTCCAGGGACATTTTGAAGCACTTATGGAACATATGTCAGAATTGCCCACACTTAGGACAAATGCAGGAATCATGTTTCCATTTATCCACTAGTCTCTGTCTTTCATTCATCAAGAGTCACCTCTTGGAGGAAACTCTCTCCAGACAAAAGCAAGAAATAAAACCTTAGATGTTATAAGGAAAAAACTGGCAAAAACTTGCAAGAATGGGGCATCCAACAGGGACCAGATTAAGGAGAAGGAAAAGTATATGAGAAGACCCCGAAACGCGTCCATTAATGGAGATGTGTTCTCAAGTCCTCTCCCTTAATTCACTTACATTCACCGAATATTTCCCAAATGCCTACTGTGCAAAGATACATTTCTTATTTTTATTTTTAAATCTCAACCAACATTATCGATCTCATAAAAACCACAGGTTCTTCTTGGATAGATACAGTGAACACAAAACCTTTCTTATAATCTTGGGAAATTTATTCAAGTTCCTAGAAAGACATCTATCTCACAAATAAATGTCCAGCCACACATATAGCACTAAGCACGAAGAAAGTGTCAACAATAGGAGTAAAACCTCAATTGCATCATTGAGAATCACTTAATGAGTAGAATAGAGAAGCTAAGTGTGCACTGATATTGTAAGAAAGATTGAAGCAAGACCTGTGCTAGAATTATAGATAAAATTCTAGGGAAACCATAAAAAAGAGACTATGATAAATTCTGAGGACAAAAAAGGTAGGCTTCTTGGGTCTGTTGCTGTCTATTTAGGGTCTTGAAGATGTCTTATCTAAGGCGGGTTGACAGAGGATATCACCTTGAAATCGTGGGATAGCTCAGGTAAATCCCACACTCTCCTGCTACGTACAAAGCATCATCTATACAATACTGATAACTGCTTTCAGATTCCCAGACTTCACGTAGAAGAGGGGAAACGACATCAATTTCTTTGACCAAAAAAAAACCAAATGGCATTTCACAAAGTATTGTAAATCAATACAGGGCTAAGATGTGCTTTTAGGAGAACACAACAGGAAGGAGATTCAGGGAAAATAAAACTCACCATGCAGGAATTCGTCATGAAAATTGTATTTCGCGGAAGCTAGAACTCGATAGATGATTTTACAATAAATCACATTTTTTGACAGATATCAAGTGAGTTAGAGTCTAAATCTGCTTCCTGTAGCAGATTCAAAATGACACCGGGGTACACAAGAGAAAGTTGTCAAAAGGGCGTGAATTACAACCTTACTGGGTTGACCGAGCATACACACACCAGGGCGAGGATGGCCCCAGCGTGTGAAAAACCTACGCTTCAGGCAAATCATTAGTCCAAGGAGTAGCTGAAGCTATTTATGCCAAAATTCATGTTTCATTTAGAAAAATAAATTTTAAAGTAAATTCGTAATGGCTAACAAAAGGGAGGAGGGAAAACTGAGGGTAACATTATTGGAGATTCATGTTCTCAACCCCAGGACAGTATTTACCTAGATGTACTAGAATTTGAATTCGATTGTGGTTTTTATATCTCACCCTCATCATGAATTCCTCTACAGATAATTCATAAGTGAAATATAATTGGCATAGCATTCAAAGTGTTAAGAGACTTATAGGAAATATTCCAGGAAATCCTTCACTCATTCAACGAGGATTTACTGAACATTTACCAAATGTGAGGCCTTGCAATACTAGATGCACGATGCTAAAATTGATTGAAGGTAACATTATTATATAAGCAAAAAGTAACTTACAGCATAAAAACCATGAGACCTTGTGCCATCTTGATTGCTGAATGGTCTTGCTTGAAACTGAGCAAAATAGCTACATTTCCTTTCATCTCTTGGCTTATTCATGCTTCCGATCATTTTAAGTCTTCATTCATTTATTCAAAGCCTGTATACCATGCAAATGAACAGAAAACCTCCAACATGATCTTTTATCCCTCAGGGCACTAACATTGAGTGTGCCAGTGAGAAATAATGCAACTGAGATAAAATATTTTGCAGTGCCCCGAGCACTTTATGTTACTTCCCCTGTTGTTTATAATTTTCTGTGGTTAACAAAAGCAGATAAAATAGCATTGAGGAGAAGGCGAAATAAGAAAAGAATGTCAATGAGGAACAAAAGCAGAAAAAAGATGTAAAGAAAAAGATGAAGCAAAGAATGATATTGACAAGCTGGCACAGCTGAAGTCTCTGCCACGGCCCAGATGTTGGGCTTAATGTGGTTTTCACCTACATTACCTCAATAGTCAAAAACTGCTCTATGTGAAAACTCTATTACTCCCAGTGCACTGATCAAAAGCAGAGGGTTAGAGAGATGCACTAACTTGCCCAGTGTGTTGCTAAGTGGTAGAACTGGAATTGTGGGTCAAGCACTCTCCTGTGATACTTTAAAGAAAAAAAAAATACCCCTTGGCATTGGATAAACAGAATGCATGCCCCTTGGGGAGTCACCTAATCTTCCCTATAAGAGAAAAGAGAAAGATGTCATAAGGAAACCTCTAGAAAAAAGGAAGGGGCTCTAGAACAAGACCCTGAGCAAGGAGCAAATGTAGCCTTGTCCAGGAGTGTGAAGACTCATTGGCCGAATCCAAGAGCATCTAGGGGAGGGAGCCAGGAGAGCAGTAGTCAGCTCATATGGGACATCGTCAGTCACATTCAAGATCTCTACATAACCAAAGCATTGGTACCCCTTAATATTCTGAAATTAAAAAAACTTAAATTAAAAGAAAAAAAAGATCTGTAGAACTTCAAGTACAATGAGAAGCAAGGTACCCTTTAATATTCTGAAATTTAAAAAACTTAAATTAAAAAAAAAAATCTGTAGAACTTCAAATACAATGAGAAGTAGGGAAGTGACAAGGCCAGACTCGCGATGTAAGAAGTATCATTGGATGCTCTCTAGAGGATAAACTGAAAAGAGATGAAATGAAATTTCTGTAGTTGTGTCTCTGCCCGTACCATATTTTTACATGATGACTTCTTATGGCAGAGTGAAAAAATTGCTCTGATTTTTGTTGTTTCCCTATAGATAAAGTCAAAAAAACAGGATGGTGCTACTTCTAAAGACAGATACATTATAGCTAGCAAACTAGATATGGATAGATGATAGCTAGCTAGATAGGTAGGTAGGTAAATAGATGATTGATTGATTGACAGATAGATAGACATAATAGCTATATAGAGATAGATAGATAAATAGACATAATATATATAGAGAGAGAGACAGATATAATAGATATATAGAAAGATGAATAGATAGATGATGGATGGATGGATGAATGGATAGATAGGTAGACAGTTAGATATAATAGAGATACATATAGAGAGAAAAATAGAAGGTAGATAGATACAGTTAAATAGATCATAGCAATGTAGGTAGGTAGGTAGACAGAGATAGATGATACCAACATAGACAGACACCATACAATATAGAGACACTATTTATTTAAATGTGGCACCTTAACATCACCTATAACATCCCATAAATCAGTAGTTACCAGTCCTAGTGAGCATCTGTGAGGAAGCCTTTGACAGTTAAGACACTCGTGATTTCATGTGTGCATGTTGTCTTTCTATATTCCAAGGGCACTGAGAATACAGTTGAATAATTAAACCCTTTGACAGAGAACTCACTGGTAAGAAGCACTCCATTCTTTAAAAAAAAGTGTAAAGAAGTTGTTCATTCTTGGAGCAAAGTAAGTATTAAATAAACTGGCCACAGGTAGCATTTCAGATTTTAAATATTAAATGTGCACAAAGCCTCTCCTCTGAATGCTGAGATGCGTGTGTTCCCACGTGAGGGGCAGTTCTTCCTCCAGCTCCTCTTACCCTCTGAAAGGCCAACTTCCCCTGTCGGGGCCCCTGGTGAGGCTCTCTCAGGAAAGGCTGCCAAGATGCATTAGATGAATGCATAAAAACCCTGTTGTTTGCGAGAAGCCCCGAGAGGAACGTGTTTCAGGTTGAATGGTGCATTCCCAAAAGATGCGTTCAAGTCTCAACCTGGGAGTATCCCCTGATTTGGAAATGGGGTCTTTGCAGATGTAATTAATTAAGTTAAGAGGAAGTCACATCAGAGTAGGGTAGGTCTGTAATCCAAAATGTGGACACCGACAGGCACACAGAAAGAACCCCATAAAAGGATGGATGCAGAGATCCGGGTGGTGCACACACAGGCTAAAGAACACCAGCATTGCCATCAACCACGTGAAAATGGGAGAGGCATGGACTGGACTCTCCCACAGAGACTCCGGAAGAAGCAGACCTTGCTGACACGATGAATTCAGACATTCAGGCCTCTAGAATTGTGAGAGAAAGAATTGTGTTATTCATGGCACCCGGTATGAGGTACTTTGTTACAACTGTCCTGGCAAATGAATACACAAAGATCTGGCCAACTGTGCACCACACACATCAGCAATTAATCTGAACAGCCACGACAGGTGCGCCTCACCTCTCTCTGTGCGAGCCAGGGGGGACCTCACAAGGACGCCTCTATACACCTGCACCAGCCACAGATTTCATTGTCTCTTCCTTGTGAAAGAGACAATATAAACCACAAAAAGGGCAACCGCTGAACTTGTGTGGGTCAGCAAAGAAAATTCTCTGATTTCCATTCTCTGACAAAATAGAAGCAAATACAAAAAATGAGGGTCTCTTAGAATTAGCATCCCCTGGAGAAGTCTGAATTCTGATAGAAAATCATCTCAGTTTGTTGCAATATTTGTTAGGTCATTTAAGTCAAGGACTGGGGGCTGGGGGCAACCGAGGGGGGTCTGTGTTAGTGAAAAGCCAGCTGTGTTTATCTTTGCTCACACAAAACCCATTTCAATGCAGAGAGCTTGCAGGAGGAGGCTTTCTCAGTATGGATTTGTTTTCTCAGGGGATTATTTTCCCTCTCTAAGGGGCGTTGCTGCTATTTGATGGGCTGGGTAAGTTCTCTCCAACATATTATTAAAACGTGGCAATGATCTTCCAGTCAATTATACTCTGTCAAATTCTCCACATCAGCATACAAAGGGACACTCTAAAAATGCAGAAAGGATCCGTTCAAGACAAACCCATCAAGATAAAACATAACCCTGTCAATCTCTCATTTTTATGTTAAATCAGATGAATAGATTCTCTCTCTCTCTCTCTCTCTGTCTGTATGTAACCATCTTTATATGTATAAATAGATGGATAGATGTGTGTGTTTGTGTGTGTTTGTGATTGTATTTCACCTCTCGAGATGTTGAGAATCCCAGTGTGAAAGGAGCCCCATTATAGCTAAGAATCAGAGGCATTCATTAACATCCCTGGTGAAGCGCTTATGCTAGAAAACACAGCATGTTGAAAAGCCGGTAGAATAATTTTACCTCCAGGCAAAGGAGTGCCCGAGGAATGCAAGAAATTGCAATTTCTGCTTGCTTTGAAAGTAGTCAGGAAATGTGAACCTTAAGAAAAAGCAGAAGTAGCCCCGTCTTAGTTCATTGGAGCTGCAATAACAAAGTACCACAGACTGGATGGTTTACACATGACAGGCATTTGTTGCTCACAGCTCTGGAGGCTGGA
Source organism: Indri indri (assembly GCA_004363605.1). Lineage (NCBI taxonomy): Eukaryota > Metazoa > Chordata > Mammalia > Primates > Indriidae > Indri > Indri indri. Next base: position 19,744 of record RJWJ010005428.1, read on the forward strand.
AGTCCAAGATCCTGGCATGGCAGAGTCTGTGTCTGGTGAGGACTCACTGCCTGGTCCATAGATGATGGCTTCTCGCTGTGTCCTCACATGGTGGAAGGCGCCAGGGAGCTCTCTGAGGTCTCTTTGTAAGGATACTGATCCCATCCATCAGGCTCCACCCTCATGACCTCATCACTTCCCAAAGGCCCCGCCTCCTAATATCACCTGAAGAGTGAGGATTTCAACATAGGAATTTTGGGGAACACAAACATCCAGGCCAAAGCGAGCTCCATACCATTTATTAGAAGATCATGCCAGTGGACTGGACTTTGATAAAGGTCAAATGTCGAGAAGATCACAGCTATGGCAGGTCATATTCTAGAAATGGGCCGCCCATCTTCTGTCCTATGGGATCTTCTCTAATGTGACTTTGCTGCATCCTATCACAAAGCTAATCAAATGTTAGGGTGCTCTAAAGGGGCTGTCATCCTGGGACCCACGTCAATCACACCTGGTGTTTTTCTCCCATGAATGTGGAGAGAAACAACTGTATATGCTGAGTTTGTGAAAATGTCTGAGAGGGAAGGAAACCAGCTTGAACCTTTACCTAGCAGAAAACAGAAATCAGAGACACAATGAGGTTCTGACAGGGATTGTGCTTTTCTAGGAAGGGCTTCTCTCGCAATCTCCCCTGGTTGGTGCCTCTACGGCAACACGGAACCTTCGAATTTTCAAACACATACCTGCAAACATGCTCACCTATGGTGGCATCACAGGTTTCTGCAGAATGCCAATTTCTACATTCAATTTGAGATGATGCCAGCACAAATTTTAGACTAGCTGTCAGCATTAGCTAACTCAAATTAATTTTTTTTAACCTGACACCTGAAACTTCAAGATAGGCTTTTGTATTTGCTAAATGCAAAACAGAAGCCTGATCCATGAATTCTAATGTTTTCAAAGCAAAATACACCACGATTTTTACTGTGATTGCTGAAGATTCCAATCTCTTTTCATCATTATCTGCATATCTTTGGTCAAAATAAACGTTCAGGTTTTATTTTTTCATCATCTGAAAGGATGGTGTCCAATACTGAGGATAGCAGCTACATGTGGGTATGAAAATTTAAATTACAATTAAAAATTCAGCTCTTCCTAAGAATGTAAAATGGTGCCGCTCCTTGGGAAATAGTTTGGCAGTTCCTCAAAAAATTAAACATGATATTATTGTCTGATCCAGCAATTCCACTTCTGGGTATATACCCGAAGGAATTGAAAGCAGGAGTTCAAATATATTCACTCATGTTCAGAGCAGCATTATTCATAATAGCCAAAAGGTAGAAGCAACCATCAACAGATGGATGGATAAATGAAATTCCATGCAATGGAATACTATTCAGCCTTAAAAAGGGATGAAATTCTAATACGTGCTACAAAATAGGTGAACGTCGAAAACAGGCTCAGAGAAAATATCCAGTCACAAAAAAGGTCAACACAGTCATGCACCTCATAATGACATTTCAGTCATTAACAGAGTGCCTGGACCACAGTGGTCCCACAAGATTATAATATCATATTTTTAGTGGACCGTTTTCATGTTTAGATAGATTTAGACACACAAATACTTACCACTGTTACAATTGCCTACAGAATTCAGCACAAGTAACATGGTGCACAATTTTGTAGTCTTGGAGAAAAAGGCTACAATATAGCCTAGGTATGTAGTAGGCTAAACCATCCAGGTTTGTGTACATAATACACTCTAGCATGTTTGCACAAGGGTGAAATTGCCCAACGACAGATTTCTCAGAACACGGCCCGGTCAGTAAGTGATGCGTGACTATACTGTATAATATCCTGGCAAGTAAATGACGCGTAACTGTGGTGTACGATTTCATTTATAGGAGATACCTAGAGAAGTGAAATTCATAGAGACAGAAAATAGAATGGTGGTTGCCAGGAGCTGGGGAGAGAAGGGATGGGAATTTAGTATTTGATAGGGGAAGAGTTTCAGCTTGGGAAGATAAACAAAGTTGGAAGGAAGGTGTTGATGGTTGTACAACAATGCGAATATACTTCATGCCATTGAGCACTTAAAAAATACACTTAAAAATAGATAAATTGATAAACCGTGTTATGAATATTTTACCACAACAAAAAAATACTTTAAAAAATTTAGTTTCTCCATTGCAGTATCCACAGCGTAAATGCTTAACAACCACAGATAGCAAGGGATGGTGTATCGGACAGCAAAGATAAATTGCATTCTCATCGTAGTCGAAAGTTCCACTAGACAGAGTTGCCCCATGAGACCATAGATCAAAATAAAAAATAATGAGAAAAATAAAAGAGTATCAAATCAGACCAGAGTCCTCTTAAGAATAGGTCTGCTGGCTAAATCAACATGGTCAGAAGATCACCAGCTTGGGGGCTGTTTGGAACGTCACCCATCTTCCCATTTGTAAGGATGCTCACTCACGATTAGAACCGCTTCCTTGCGGGACACCTGTGTAACAGGGTAACCAGCAAGACCCAAGAGGTGAGCGATTCGTAGCAGGAAGGGATCCTATAAGAACAAACATTATGTGGAGGAGAAAATTACCATCTGTACAGAAAATTTCATTTCCAAGCATAGGGATCCTAGATTTCTAGCATTGAGTGCTTAAAAAAAATAGAGCCTTGTCATTTCTTGAAACAAGGATCTTGGATATGAGGATAGCAAAGACACTAACAGCAGCTGCCCGATTTTCCAGGCAATCAAGGTTAAAATGCATTTTCTTGACTCCAGGCAGTCGATTTGGCATCTGTATTCCAGACGCGTTTGGAGACATAGGAAAAAGATACCACTGCTCGTTTCAGCAGAGAAGCTACAGATACCTGTGGGAGACAGGCCTTGCCAAAAACACCTTCCTCCAAAATGAAATTCTTACGTGTGTTCCATATTATCGCATCTCAACAGGATGGCTGGGAGCCCATATCTCCTCTCTTATCAACTATGCTGAAGTTGACAGAAAACAACTACTGATAACCTCACCACAGAAATAAAAGGGTGGTAACATCTCTTACCAAAGTGAAGCCGAGGGTTTAGAAAAACTGTTTTTCTTTCTGCATGTAAAGGGAATTAGTGTAATTGCAGATTAAGAAGTATAATAGCTTATAGAGAAATACATCAAGCCAAACAGAAAAGAGAGGAAAAGATTAAAAAATATATCAGACTGCAGTTGTAATAACCTATTCCTTGCTGCATAAGTAGACAGATGAGAGAGAGAGAGTGAGAGAGAGGGAAATTATATAAAGAGAGAGAATATATAAGGTATATAATAGATATAATATGTATCCATTTATCCTAAAGTATTGTGTTACATATTTATACATACATGCATATAATATATATTACATATATTGTGAGTACATGTATATATGTGTGTTTATATAACGTATACACATATTAAATATATTTACCATGATATATTGTGATATATACATATGTACGTATTGCATCTAATATCTATATAATAGATATACATTCGACCCTTGAACAATATGCAAGTTAGGGGCACCAACCTCCTGTCTAGTCAAAAATCCACATGTGACTTTTATATCCCCTCCAAAACTTAGCTGCTAATAGCCTCCCGTTGATTGGAAGCCTTACAGACAGCATAAACAGTCCACTAACACGTATTTTCTATGTTATTATATACATTCTCTTGTGTGTTCTTGCGATAAAGTTACCTAGAGAAAAGAAAATGTTATTAAGAAATTCATAAGAAAGAGATAACATACTTACTATTTACTAATGGAAGTGGATCATCATAAAGGTCTTCATTTTCTTTGTCTTCCCCTTGTGCAGGTTGAGGAGAAGGAGGAAGAGGAGGGGCTGGCTTTGCTGTCTCAGGTGTGGCAGAGTTAGAGGAAAATCCATGGTTAAGTGGACCTGTGTGGTTCAAATCCATGCTGTGTTCAAGGGTCAGTTGTAACACACATATATTTCTTATGTTGTGAGAGATACATGCATATACATACATATATGCATGTATATATACATATATGTCTTTATCATACGTGATCTTCATCATATATATCATCTTTACCTTAATCACAGTGAGCAGACTCATCAATATCCGAAAGTCAAAGCAGTGAGGTCAACTTTCAGAAGATGTAGGGACAATTGCTGCCCAGTACAAGGATTGAGAGCTGCTCTCCGTGAACCATCTGCCCTGCAGATTAGGTTCCTCCGGGATAAAATGGGAGGGTTTTAGCATAGTATCTTGCTACTCCAAGTGTGGCCCTTGGGCAGGGTGGCAATAGCATCCCTAAGACTTTATGAGAAATTCACAATCTCCGACCCCTACCTCTGCTGAATTGGAATCGGCATTTTAACAAAATTATTAGGTGATTTTTGTGCACATTCAAATTTAAGATTCTCTGAACTGGATGAACCCTAATTTTCTTAGACTGTAAACTCAAATGGTTCTCTGCCCCTTTTTTTTTTTTTTTTTTGTGGCAACAGGGTCTCACTATGTTGCCCAGGCTGCTCTCAAACTCCTGGCCTCAAGGGAGCCTCCCACTTTGGCCTCCAAAAGTGCTGGGATTACAGTTGGGAGCCCTCACTCCTGGCCTCTCTGTATACTCTGAAATTAACTGGAGACTCGCAGCTTGGTGAAGATGATGTCTACACAGTATCTTTTGTGCTTTGGCAGTTGGCAGTAACTCAAGGACACCCCAGGGATGGTGATCCCACCAGGGCTAGCTATCTAGCAGACATTCTAAATGCTGCCCCAAGTCATGAAAACTATCATGTTTTCATCTCACTTGATATTAGAAGTCGCCTTTTGCCTAATTGACTTGCAATTTGTACACAATAGCGGAAAGTCTTAACTAAGCTGTTTATAATTAGAGTTTTACAGATAGAGGAGGGAAAACAAAGAACAGACGATTATTTCAATGACGCTTCTCTAGCATGAGAACAGTAATTGCATTTAACCCAAAATAAAACCTAAAAAAAAAAAATGCTCTTTAATGTGAAGAAAATAATGCATGTTACTGATCTCGACATGGCCACTCGATATTTGTTAAAACTTAGTTGAGTAAAATCAATTTAAGATGCATCCATTTCCCAATCTAAAATTGTCACGTTTGGCTGCTTTTTTCATAAAACTGTTATGATAAGTTAATATACTATGTGAGTGCTATGTAAATGTAAGGCATTGTGGTTTTTTTTTAAAGAAATGAGTGTGTCAGTGCTTTGATGTTCTAAGGGAAGAATTTAAAATTTCAAACAAGGGAAGCGAGTTGTAAAAAAGCATGCAGGGTTGCATTTTTCAAAGACACGGGGTAAGCAATCCATCACGTATTAACAAACAGCAGGCGACATGAGCCTACTCATGTTCACATCCCAGCCCTTTAAAAGACACACCTTGAAATATTAATGCGACTAAATTGAATCTTCTGGGAGATACTGGGTCTGGATTTTCTACTTTATTCTCTGCCAAAAAACAAAAATAAAAGAAACAGAGGGGAGGATGAAGGAGGGATGAAAGGAGGGAGGAGGAAACAGCACACTTCCAGACAGAAATATTTTCTTTCAATAAAATGGTCACGATTTATTTGTTTAAGCCTTCTTATTACTTTAGCCTGAAATAAGAATACCAAGATTTTAAATTTATAATCCAAGGCAATTATAACAATGTATTTTTTTCTTTGGTGAATACGTTGGCAAACTTTTCGTGGAACTAGCGAAAGGACAGGCACACCTTTGCCTTGTCTGATTGTAAGGTGCTACCTTCACAATGTCACCTGGCTTTGGTAGCCATGTTGCTCACCTGTTGGTGCCCATCAACCTCCCTGGTCTTATGACCCCTGGTGTCCTCAGTGGAGAACTTGAAGTGTGTAGACCTAAACGTTCAGAACTTGATATGCCTCACAGCAATTACAGACGCAGAGAAAAATAACGCTGAGATTGCCTGGATTCTAGCATGGGGAATCGAACCATTTTAAGGCGCTAGTCTAAGAGTCTGCTTCCATCCCTACACAATATGTGACGTGGGAAAACTGCAAAACTTGTTGGACTCAAATGAGAACTAGACATGGATCTGCAAAAAAAACCCAAGGTAGTGGTTGTCTCTCTTCGTTTTTTTTAGTTTTTAATTGACATGTAATTACTGTACATATTTATAGGGTACATAGTGATTTTTCAATATAGATAAGGTGTAATAATAAAATTGGGGTAATTGGCATGTCCATCACCTGAAACATTTGCCACGTCTTTGTGTTGGAAACATTCAATATCCTCCTAGCTATTTGAAATAATATCATTTATTATTGATAACTATAGTCATCCTGCAGTGGAATAGAATACTAGAACTCATTCCTTATATCTACCTGTAATTTTATATCCGTTAACATCTTTCTCTTTATATTTCTTTAAGGAGCTGCTCCGGGCGAATATCATTGGTGATCATTTTCTTTAAGATCAGATGCCAAATAGAATGTCTCCTGCCAGGGTGGGCTTCTCCACACTCAGTCACGTAGAGGACATTCCTGAGGTTTCTTTGACCAAAGAGATTATCTTATTTCTTCCCTAAATCAAACCCTACCCATGCACAGCGTATCTAGGAAATTGCCGCTTGCTTAACTTGTACGTAAAACGATGTAACTTTTGTTGATGCAACTTTTTAAACTGGTGCATGTTGAACAATAATCCAAGGAGAACAATGTCAAAGAGGGTGGGGATGCTGAATGGTTTTACCTCCGACACTCGTGCCTCGGAAGGGAGTTGTCCTTGAGAAAGGATAACGTCTTAGATAGAACTGCCCCATCCCAGGAAGAGCTTAGACGTGAACCCAGGAGATAGGTCATTCTCAGATCATTTGTGGCTGAGCCCCCACGGTAGAGGTGTCACCTTCTAAGCCAACGAGTCCCCAATCTGTCCTCTCCAAAGGGAGTTGTAGTTATTTCTCTTGTGACCGTGGTGCTAGGGTAGTAGTATCCACAGAGCACCTGTCTGCTGAAGAATTAGCAGACGAACTGTCTACACATGAAATGATGTTATCCTTGGGCTTTGCTCCAAATATTCCAGTGCTAGAAATTGTAGAAGATGAAGAGAGAATAGAAATAATAATAATAATGCCCAAGAAATTGCTGATTATTGAAGCCGGGTGGTTCACGATACTTTATCATATTATTATCTCTAATTTCATACATGTTTGATATATTCAATAATAAAAAAAATTAAAACAATTTAAATGATCCCTTTCTTGCAGACACATTCTCTGGCCAACTCACCCAGAAACTCAGAATGAGGTCGGAAGGAACCATGTTCAGTAATAAAGAATCACGGTTCTGGTTACTCATATTATTTTCAACTTGGGCTGTTATTATTTTTTTAATTGGCAACAAACATGTTTAAGTCTAGCAGAATTTATTCTGTATTTCATAGGCTTCCCTCAAGCTAGATTTTATAGCACTTTCTGCAACAACTAGTGCTTTATTGTCAAACTGTTTTTCTCAAAGATAATAATAGCATTTTACTGCCATGAGCAGCAGTGATTTGAATCTCTCATTTTACGCCACATCTCATAATGCCCAGGACTTGAGCAAGTTTTCTTTTTCATTTCTGTGATCACCGTGGAGTTTCAAATTATTTTTATGTCCTTTACTATGAAATATTTTTCCCTTTAACATATTAAGCTCTCAGTTTTTTGTTTGTTTTTCCCTTTTTTCTGGCATCCTTCCTGCATTGAAGATACTGCCTAGACCTAAAGTCACATTTTTTCCAACAGGCTTTCACAACCAATTCCCTCTTAAATTTTATTTCATTTGTATATTTTAAATTCATTATGGCCGTAATTACCAAGCAAGCCTCAGAGATACTGTCTCTTTCATCAATAAGATTAGATCAGGGCTAATTACGGTCATAAAGGAAGAGATTTAAAATCAGTATCTTCAAACAAAAATCAATCAGGTACACCTCACCGTTAATTCTGTTTCCTTAGAATTTTAATTTCTCAAAAGAGAACACATCCAAAAGTTCTGCATCTCTTGCTTGTGTTAGCACCATCTGTACCTGGGCTTATGAAAGGGGGATGAAAGGATTGTCCAAAATAATTTCCCTCTGCCCTGAATTCGATCATAGCCTAATGAAGTCATGCAATCTAGGTTGCTTTACCTCCAAAGCAGACACAGAAAACCAACCGAGGTTTTTGACAATCACCAAAGAATACACTGATGAGTTTCTAACTGATCGCACCTCTGTTGCGTTACTTTCCTTCTCTTTTCTTTCTTTTTATTTTCCTTTCTAGTTGATTTTTAATGCAAAAAGGGTGGAAGCTGTCTGTAAGCAATTATCTGATCCCATTCTGCTTTTCTTATTAGAAAACTATAGCTTGCCCTACTTTGAGTGTTAATCTTGGACACAGAATTTTTAACAAGGCTGCTATCCATATATGTATCCAGCAGTAATCAATGGTGCTGTTTAGCGGGTTTTAAATTTATCTATAACTGATATCATCCTGTAATCTCATTCTGTGTCTTGCATTTTATACCCAATATTATGTTTTTTTTCAGTTGGTCTACATTGATTCATAGAACTCTAGTTTAGTTTTAACTGCTACATTTTTTTTATGGAATGAATAAAGCATCCTTTATCCTTTTCTCTTATTGTGATTTGGATTTTTTCCAAACATTTGCTTTTATAAACAGCACCACCCCGACTTGCCTTGTTGCATATAATGCTTTATGCAAACATTTGAGATATTAAAGGCATAGGCATAGAAAATTTACTAGATATTGTTCAGTTATTCTCCAATGGGTCATGAGAATTTTTGCTTCTCTCAGCACTGTAAGAAAGATACTCTTCTCCAAATCTTAACCAGCATTTGGTATCTGCAGACTTCTGACTTTTGCCGTTCTTCTGGGTCTGGGATGGTGCTGCAGTGATTTCGTTGGCATTTCGCTAAATCCTAGCGAGGCTGAGAATCGAATCCTCTGTGTCTGTGTGGGGAGAGCTGTCTTTTCTCTGAATTGCTGGTTCATATTGTTAACCACATTTATCTGGGGTTGTTTGCATTTGTCTTAGTCATTTCTACACATTACATATTCTGATAACTGATCCCTTTGGTTTGCAATATGGATGTCTAATATCTTCACTAGATTTGTGTCTCATTTTAAAATTCATGGTGCCTTTTATTAGTATGTTCGATTGCACAGAAATTAAACTTCTCAATTTCTCCTTTGTGGTCTTCGACTTGTGTCCATGTCCAAGAAATCCTTGGCTACCTTAAGTCATGAAGGTATGATCCCACCTTTTCTTCTACAAATCAAGGTGTGCTTTCTTTCACCTTTAACTCTTGGGCTCAGCTTCTGATAAACACCTTGCTGTGTTTCATTTTCCAATTACGACATGTCAATTCTTGTGCATCATATTGTGTTGGATTAAGACCTTCTATAGCTCACCATGGGATAGTAAAGAAATCGTCGAAGCTCAAATACTCTTCATTGGTAATTTTGATGCCCATTAGATGAAAACCTTGAGGAATTGCCTTGGTCAGAGACTAGCCGCAGCAGAGAATGTCCCACTCTATGGGAAACTGTCGGTATCTTCATAAGAGGAATTAGGGCAAGACAGCTAATTATAGGATTTTGACTGTTCCTTTGTCATCTTCCGGGAGGAGCCAAGGAAACAAGAGCTTTGGTTACGTAAATTGTCTTTGCACTGCCCGAGTCAGAGCTACAAGTGTGTCCGTCCCCCGGGTGGTGCACGTCACACCCATTAGGTGTGAATTTACCCATCCCCTTCCCCCCATGACCTGCTTGGTTTCCCATGAATGTTATTTCCATATGTGCACATAAGTGTTGATGAATTAGTACCAGTTTGATGGTGAGTACATGTGGTGCTTGTTTTTCCATTCTTGTGATATTTCACTTAGAAGAATGGGCTTCAGCTCTAACCAGGATAACACAAGAGGTGCTAGATCACCATCATTTTTTGTATTAATACTAGTTTGCAGTCCCACCAGCAGCGTATGAGTGTTCCTATCTCTCCACATCCACACCAGCATTTATTGTTTTGGGACTTCTTGATAAAAGCCATTCTCACTGGAGTTAAGTGATATCTCGTTGCGGTTTTGATTTGCATTTTCCCATTGATTGGAGATGTTGAGCATTTTTTCATAAATGTCTTGTCCATTAGTCTGTCTTCTTTTGAAAAGTTTCTGTTCCTGTCTTTTGCCCACTTTAAAATGTTAGTGAGTCAAATTTTCCCTTTAAACAGTTTGTATTTGGTTTGGGGTTGCTTTTTTATCATTTGCTATCTGTCCCTCGAGTGCTTTATATTATTTTCCATCTCCAACCCCACCTAAGGGATCTTTGGTTGTCCTGGTTGAAAATCAGGTCCTGTAATGATATTACATCTGTCTCACTTCCTGCGTTCCAGAGAGCAGACTTTTGTTCTGAGTCCTCATGTGAAACTGGGTCTTGATTCTTTTCTCTTTGTAGCACCACGCCATGTCCAAAATCATAGCACCTGTGCAGGTCAAAAAAAAAAAAGATGTATTTACATCCTTTTCCTCCATATAACATGAAATTAATTATTTTAAAATGTGCAATTCAGAGGCATTTAGAACATCCACAATGTTGTGTAACCGTCATCTCTCTTTAGATCTAAAATATTTCATCACTCCAAAAAGAGACCCTCCCCATACCCATTAAGCAGCCACCTCCCATTTCTCCCTCAGCCCCTTGAAATCTCCAATTTACTTTCTTCCCCTATGAATTTGCCTGTTCTTGACGGTTTATATGAATCATATGATATCTGACCTTTTCTGTCTGGTTTCTTTCACTTTACGTAGTGTTTTCGAGGTTTCTTCGCATCACATTCATTTTTGGTCAGTTTAGCCAGCTTTCCCAGGTTTGTAAGAACTGTTATCACACCAGCCGTTGGTTTTACGCAGAATCTTGGCATTTTTTTCCCTTATTTGCCATGAAGGACACACAGACCTTACCCACAGCATCATGAAACTATTGCCTCTTCCACCTGTCTTCTGATCTACAGAAAGCCCCAGGCGCCACACCTACCCTCTGATGTACAGTTTGTTTCTTTTCTGGTGTGCATTTGTTTATCCTTGCTAAATGTTTTCATTGTTAATGTTACTGGTTTTTTTCATTTTTTTCATTTTAAGGATGTTGTTTTGTGCCTCCCGTGTTAATGGAGGGTAAGTCAACGCTTGAGCTCCTGCATCGTCTTATCAGATGCCCTCTTGCACTTCACTCTGAGCTTTAAAAGTAGCAGGATGTCTCCTAACAGAACAGTGAAAGTCCTGTGAGTCTGCAAAACCAAATATATGAATATCCAGTCTTCTCTGTATTTCTTGCTCCTAATGTTGAATCTAGTATATGGAAAGGTCAACCCACACCACTCATAGATAAAAACATTTCAAGCAGGCAATTCAAAGTATCTCCCAGAGACATAAAAATCTGTAGATGACACTATTTCAACATTATAAATGCCCTATGCCCTCTAGCTCTCTCAAGTTCTTTTTTCCATTTCTCCTTTTCTCTTTTTTACATTGTCACCCTCTAGCATATGATAGTTCATCATTTAATATATTTAATGTATCTATTTTTATTGTGTCTCAGCTCACAAAGAAGTTAACGTTGAATGGTTGAGATTTTTGTCTTTTTAGTATATTCTTTGATCTCCAGTACCTAGCTACCACCTGGCAAAAAAATAGACATTTAACAATATAGTTGAATTTATATTATTATATATTATATTATATTATATCATATTATATTACATTTTGCACTATACTATAGTATTGTGCTCCGTTATATTTTGTTATGTTATAATTAGGTTACTAATTATAGTAACCTATAGCAAAAAATGCCAGGATTCTGCGTAAAACCAATGGCTGGTGTGATAACAATTCTTACAAACCTGGGAAAGCTGGCTAAACTGACCAAAAATGAATGTGATGCGAAGAAACCTTGAGTCTTATATTTTATTTAAACCTACCCATTTGTCATCTACATTTAAGAGTTAAGATACACATTCTTAATATGATGTCTCATTTTTTCCCATTCTCTCTGGCATAAAGGTTTCCAATGCCCCTTTGTTTTTAACTTGCAAAGCCATTTACAGCAAGTTCATCGCTTAATTTTGTTATAATGTTTTCGGTTAAAGGATTAATTGCATTTGGGGCTGTGTCCCAGCAAGTAAAAACCCAACGTCTCTTAAGAGGTCTCGTACACGGTAACGCTGATTATAGTCTAACTTCCCTATAACCTTCGGAAGTGGCCAGGCCATAAAGACAAGGAAAGATCACAGTTCGCAAGAGACCTGTTGGCCTCGTCGATCGGAGAATCTGTATAAGAGAAGACTGTGCCCGACATCCCTCCAGTCTTCGGTCGAGCAGGTCACTGGGTTCAGATTTCCCAAAAGTCGTTATCTCTCCCCATAAATTGCTTTCCTCCCACGTGTGAAATTCTCACGGGGCTTCCATGGTGACAATTATAAGAGCTCAGGAAGGGTGGTAAATACAATAAAAGAAAATATAATGGCCTCGTCCTCAAATGCATACAGCCTCCATTTATATATAACCCATAGTAAGAAGTCTCCCAGCCAGTGAGTTCCCTCTTCTTCAACTTTGAGACATTCTAAATCAGAGTGGCCCAATGGTGACGTGGCTTCTCAGATAGATCGTGACAACTATGCTTCCAGCTGTAGGCAAAAAAAAAAAAAAAAAAAAAAAAGTAGAGATTTGAGCTGCCCAATGTTATAGCAATAGTATAAATATTATTTGTGTTTGGGATATTTAGGTTTAAGAAAATTCTTCCCAAAGCTTACTATTGGCTCCTGGCTAATCATGATTCATTATTCTTCTAATCATGGACTGATAAACCTCGGCCCCAGAAAGAGAACGGCTCACGCCTCAGATTCATAGGCAAAATCGAATTGAAACCAGATTAGAATGGAGAATTCTGTTCACAAGTCATGTGCTTCTAAATCCAAAATTGACAGGAAGGGTTTAACCATACAGTCCTCCCATATGTATCTACCAAAGCAGGGCACAAATCAGTCCTTATTTAATACTTATAAAAAACCCTAATTTCCTTTTCATTGTGCATGCACTTTTTTTTTTAAGCAGGCATCTCTTTTCCCAAAATTGTCTCATTTTGTCTGAAAACTCTGTTGATAAATTATTTCCTGCTCCTTTTGTCTCATGAAGTGTGGTCACGTTATACTTGGAGGATCTGAACGCCATTTCTTTCTCTACATTCGAACATGCTAGAACCTCGGAAAACATCTAAAGCAGTGATTCACAATCATAGTGGAGATTGAGCCCCAGCCACACCGAGGGATGTCTGGAGATGCTTTGCATCATCAAACTCAGAGGCAATTGGCATCGCGTGAGTAACAGACTGGGATAGTGCTAAACACAGCTCAATGCTCAGGATAGCCCCCTATGGCAAAGAATCATCCCACCTAAGTGTCAATAGTGCCCAAGTTGAGAAAACCTAATTTAAAAGTTCCTGGACAGCATTTCACTATCTTTGCATATAAGATATCAAAGGAGCAACTTCATTCTCTCCTGAATTAACAATAAATTTACAACCGTCTTGCATTGATACTCACATCTCTGGTTTATATGCCTAATACTTATTGTACTTTCCTTCTTATTATTTTGGCTATTTGAGCTTGCATAGAGCGCAAGTGGATACACTGTATAAAATGTATTCCCTTTATACATGTTGCCTGTATCATCTTTGGCCCTTCTCGTTGTCTTTGTAACATATTCTAAGACCATCCAATTCATATTTGTAACATATTTTATGTTGTTCACACTTCAATTAAAAGGAAATAGCCTCACCTTTAATTTTCAATATAATTCTATCTCTCTTCTTACTACCCCATTTCAAATACCCACTACTTTCCTACTGGTCCCATGCAATGGAGCTTATAGAGAAACATATTCCATGAATATAGGTACTTCCATTTCTTAAGTCATCAAGCTGGAATAAATATGAAGGTGTGAAGCAGAAAACACCAAAGTAGAATGAGACTTACTTCTGGAGTGCTGTAATTATTTCTAGTTTCCCCACTGCGGATACTCCCATCTAGTTTAAATTCCATGAGGCCCAGGAACTAAAATAGCAAAGTCACATACCAGCAGCCAATTTGCAGCGGCCGTCCACAGATTTACCTTGAAATATGGGATGGAGGATGATGTATCCACCTGAATGATGAATCTTCTGATAAACAGCCCTTTTGGAATAAAGGCTTTCTCTTGTTGACACAGGGCAGACAGTGTCCTGAAATAAATAGAAGGAATTGGTGACCGGGTCTACCAGGCAAATGCATTCTCACCGTGGCTCAGGGCAGATCAGTCGTGAACTCCCTCTGCAGATTGCACTGAAAAATCCAAAGTGATAAACACAACTGCAGGCACATGAATAGCTATGTCTTGAGTTGGTGCCTGACCTATTGTTCTTACCAACCCATCAAATCATAGCAGAGATATTCTTTCCTGTAAAAACAGGTTGCAGTGTGGGCAGCATGTGGCCATCTCTAGTCAGCAGGGGAAACTTTGGGCAAATGCATGAACTCTCCTTTCTGCTGCAAGCATGTCTTACACATGATTCTATTCAGTGGAAGACCAATTTAGACATCCTGGCGTCACTATGCATGGGTTTCCTTGTCAGCTCATAGGACGTTTTGCTTGGCAGAGCCTTTGAAATCCTAATCCACACACAAAAGTATCAATGGTCAAATGACCTGCCAGGATCCCTCTCTCAGTTAATAACAGAATCTGCATCTGAATCTTCCGGCTTCTACCTACACACGATGCTGGCTCCCTCCTAAGATGTAAACGTAGGTTCAGAACGTAAACATGGGTGTGTTCCGTCATGGTTATCACAGCATTAGGTATTTGTCAGCTGTAGAATAAACACTTGTCAGGCTAGAATTAAGGGTAACAGTTGGTTAAAGAAGCTCTGCAGAGAAACAGAGCATCACCTTTCCCTCCAGATGCACCAACGCAAGGACAGAATTCTTGTCTTCCCACAGAACTCTGACCAGACTCTTTGAGGAAGCAACTAGATGTGTAGCCTGGGCGACAGCTAAAGAAGCCGCGTTGAGCGTGAAGTCATCACACAGCAGAACAGCAGCAGGAAGAAATATTAACACCTTCTCTGTTGGAGAATTTCCCCAGCAAGGGTGCCTAAGTCCACCTCACCCTATGCAGCTCTTCATTTGTAATGTCCTTTATAATAAACCAGACATGTGACTCCCTGAGTTCCGTGAGCCACTCCAGCAAATTACTCAGACCCAAAGTGGGGAGTGTGGGAACCCTAACTTGAAGCCGACGGGACCAAAGTCCTGGAAGCCCAGACTTGTGTCTGAAGTGTGGGGCAGCCTTGTGGGACTGAGCCCTCACCTTCTATGATCTGACCCTGTCTCCAGGTAGACAGTGTCAGCATTGGATGGGAGGACACCCGGCTGGTGTCCTCTGCAGAACGGATGGCTTGCTTGGTGTATGGAGAAAAAGAAGCCCGCACTTTTTTTTTTTTTTTGTCTTTATTATCAAAGTTTTTTGTTGAGGTCAGTTCCTATCAACTAGGGAGTGCAACTATGTCTCAATATGTGCTATAGTAATTCTAGGGTAATAGCCATTCTGCAAAATAGTTGTACTGGGGCTCTGTTAGGCATAGATCATAATTAAGTCAGTGGAAGAATGAGCCCAGAAAAACCCTGACAGTAGAGCCATTACTGTAGGAAAGTTCCAGCGCTATGCAACCTGTAAGGCATCATCTCTCAGCCAATGATGAGGCTCACGGAGGTGTAGGTGGAATGAAACAGGAGTTGAACCCATTTTCTACTCTTCTTGGCAGGATAACTATGGCTCCAAGCCATGAACCAAAAATTAAGTCTTGTGAAATCTTTTCAGCTCCCAAAGCAAGTAAACCCAGCTACTCCATTCCAGAAGCCCACACTTTTTGTCGTGGAAGTCTCGTTTGTTGATTCTTGCTTTGGTCTGGAAGCAGAAGGAAAACAGTGTGATTTTTTTTTTTTTTTGTTTTTTTTGTTTTTTGCCACTCACAGGCACTAATCCTATTCATGAGGGCTCCGCCTTCATGATCTAATCACCTCCCAAAAGTCCCGCCTCCCGATACCATCACACTGGCCATCAGGTATCACATAGGAATGTGGGTCAGAAACAGACATTCAGACCACACCAGAGGGCTCCCATTTCACTTCCAAAGTACAGGTGTGTTCCTTTAATGCATAAAACTGCATGTGAGTTACAGGGAAAAAGAATTACCCGAACATTCCAGGGAGCAATAAATCATTAAATTATGGGATATTTTGTTGTATTTTCCGCAACAGAGGGAGTACAGTGGCTTCTTACACTAGTGGTTGTTAAAACCATATTTGCTTAAAGAGCGAGAGTTTTATAAAATTTAGGGCAGTCTGAAACTCCTGTAAGAACATTGCTTTCTTTTAAAGAAAGCTGAATTCTATATCAAAGAATAAGGCAGGCAAGCGGGGAATGATTAGAAGTTAACTGGATCTGAAATTGTATGGGCATTTCTTTTCTTTTCTTTTTTTTTTTCTTTTTTTGAGACAGAGACTCACTCTGTTGCCCGGGCTAGAGTGCCATGGCATCAGCCTAGCTCACAGCAACCTCACACTCCTGGGCTCAAGTGATCCTCCCGCCTCAGCCTCCCGAGTAGCTGGGACTACAGGCATGCACCACCATGCCCGGCTAATTTTTTGTTTCTATTTTTAGTTGTCCCACTAATTTTTGTTTCTGTTTTTAGTAGAGACAGGGTTTCGCTTTTGGTCAGGCTGGTCTTGAACTCCTCAGCTCAAGCAATCCTCCCTCCTCAGCCTCCCAGAGTGCTGGGATTACAGGCATGAGCCACCCTGCCCGACTGTATGGGCATTTCTAAGAATGGAGCAGTAAATATGGGCTTCAATATTCGGAAACGAAAGAATTATTGGACCTCAAAGCTTCAAAGATTGATAAAACTTTATCAGATTCTTTTATATGGAGGGTATTATGAGTTAAATTATTTTCCCCCAGATGACGTGTTGACGTACCTCAGAATGTGACCTTATTTGGAAATAGGGTCTTTGCCGATGTGATTAGTTAAGATGAGGTCCTACTAGAGTAGGGTGGGCCCTAAGCCAGCATATCTGGTGGCCTTAAAAGAAGACTTCTGAGTGTATGCAGAGACCCAAAGCAGGGAGGTTGCACGAGGGTGGAGGCAGAGATGGAAATGACTGAAGCCACAAGTGAAGGAACACCACAAAATCTATAAACTATCAAGGAAAGATTCCATGCAGAGAGTTTCAACAAAAAGGGGGCCCTCCTGACACCTTGGCTTTAGACTTCTAGCACCCAGCACCTAGAGACAGTACATTTATAACTATTGTAAGCCACTCCATTGATTATGGCAGCCCTAGAAAGCTAACACACAGGGCCACCGTGTAAAGAATATTAAGTCAGCAGACCACATTGACTGTGAGTTTGACTTTCAGAAGACTGAAGTGGCATCTGGTTTCCCTATTTGGCTACTCAGACTTTCTGGAATCCTTTAGTCTGGGAATAACACCTTTCCTCCTGATCAAACCTGGTCTTGCTTCACTCAATAGAACGCAGACGCCCAATGAGGACTTAGGTCATTTTTGCACTTAGGCTCCCGCAAGTAAGTCAGGGTCTCTGAACCATGGCCATATATTGTTTCGCTTGTGGTTGATGCTGATAAAAATGCCACTTTTCCTTGACTTTTCTCTTTGGCATCTCAATCAGAGTGTAGAGAGCCTGCAATTACGGTTGTAAAAGTTACACTCCGTGTCTCAGCATCACGATTCAATGTGACACCCTTGATTAAAGCATCAGTTCACAGTCTCAGGCTATCGAATGGTACTTTAGAACAGTTACTTGAATTTTATGTCTGTTTCAACTGAATTCCTCCTCTCTCGCTCAAATTGTAATCAGGCTTCATCTTAGGGTTCGGGAAAAGCCACGTTAAAGCCCCAAATTACGTCTCAGGATGGAGAGCCCAATAATAGTTGCATCTCCGGGGGACATGGCCAGATATTTATGTCATGAGTGCAGGCATCAAATGCTTCTCCTAACCTTCACGTAGAGAAGGAGAAGTTGAAACATCTGTTTCAACTTGTCCCAATTCTGTGAATTCCACAATAATCACTAATTCGTGTTCTCTCTCCAAATTAAAACAAACCTTTCCCATGTTCTAAGTCATGGGTTTTGGACTCATTTCCTGGGGTAAAATCGTGAGGCGAAAAGGAGAAAAAGTATTCTTCAAGAGCAGTAGGGAAGGAGAAAGCTAAAGAATGTTGTTACGGGTTGAATTGTGTTTCCCGACAAGACGTATTCCAGCCCTGACCTGCAGGAATTCAGACTGTAACCTCACCGGGAATTAGGGTCTTTGCAGGTATAGTCAATGTGAGTTCATACTGGATGAGTGAGGACTTCGTGGTTCAATGACTGGTGTCTTTGTAAGACAAGGAAAATTGGGATGTGGAGACACACAGTGAGAATGCCACGTGACAAGGGGGGGCAGATGTTGGAGAGATGCAGACACCAGCCAAGCAATCCCAAAGATTGCCGGCAACCACCACAAACTGGGAGAGATACATGGGACATATTCTCCCTCAGAGCTTTTGAAAGGAAACCGTCCTTCTGGGACCTTGATCTTGAACTGAAAACCTACAGAACCACAGGAAACAAAATTTTCCATTGTTTATTCCGTTGTTTAAGCTGCTCGGTTTGCAGTAGCTTATTGCGGTAGCTTCGGCAAACTAATACAGGTGGGATTAACAGAGGAAATACATTGGAACGCAAGTTCATTTAAAATGAGTATACAATGTTGAAAGATTCAAGCCATCAGCCTGCTGTCTTTAGACGGGCTAGCCATTTCCCTTGGTCCCCTGGAGTGTTTGGACCACAGGGAAAACACCCAATTCATACTGCACATGGATGGACTCAGGAATTCAGAAAGCTACACGGAGACCAGACATCCTGAAATTTGCTGCTTTCTAGAAAAGTAGAGAGTTGGAATAACAAGGAGAGATTTTCAAACTTTTAGAAGACATTTGGCCAATGAATTCTGCACAAAGAAGTCCCTTGTCTCGTGAGTGCTGCCCAATAGACCTTTCAGCACTGATAGAAACGTTCTATAATCTGGCCTTTCCAAAATGGTGGCCACTGTCCAAATGTGACCATTGAACGCTTGAAATACCGAAGAACTAGGCTTTACATCTGATTTAATTTTATCTCATAGTAATTAGAAGAGTCACCTGTCACTCTTGGCTGCCATCTTGAACAGCGAAGGTCTGAAACAACTATTCAAGTTGGTTAACAATGTGTTGTACGAAAATCAGCTAATCGTCAAGTGTCTGTAAACGCACTTCACATCCACAGACAGGGAGCTATAAACAGCTGTTAACTGGGGACACCGTGACCAAACATTTAACAAAGTAGATTTATGTGGCTGAAAATGAAGTGTTCTCATTTCAAAGTCATTGTTCACAACCAAACAAAACAAAAAATATGGGTTGTGAGTGTGTGTGTATGTGTGTGTAAAATGATGCAATATTCTAAAGAGAAAATCATGGGAACATTTGTCCTCAGGGGCAGTATAGCAAACAAATAGAATGAAGTGTACTACAGGTAAGAAGTTATAAATAAGTGCTTCATAGACACAATAATGAAAAGCCCAACATTCCTGCCAAATCTCACTATTCTTAAGAGTAAACATAAAACCCAAATACCATGTTCTCTTCAGTACATCCTGAAGATTGTCATATACATGACCGTGGGTATGTCCCTGTATGAATTTATCACCCTGGACACCTAATGTTTACATTTCTTTCTTTCATAACTTCCCCCCAAAAGAACCAAGAGTGAACTCTCCCATCAACCCCTTTGGAATTATTTCAATTCTTGTAGAAGCTGTTTATAAAAGGCCTTTTAAGATCTTTCCAAACAGCATGAAAAACATTCATTAACAAATTGTTGTAAGGCATAAACAAGTGATTTTAAAAATGCTGTCATCATGTAGTTAATAATAAACGTTACTATAAGAAGACTTTTGGATTTCTGATACTTAGATTCATGGTAATGCACAGCTCAGGTTAACACAGACCTGAAAATGATCCAACACAGCAGGTATTGATGCAATTAACTATCTAATTAAAACAAAATGGAATGCACAATTCTGGTTAGAAATAATTTTTTTGTAGTTTCATTTATCTGATTATGTATCTAAATCTTTTAACTTAATGGTAAGATGGGTCCACGTCTCTTGGTCTAAGTCAGACTCCCTTGGAGAAGTCGTATTTGCCTCCACGTAAGGAGAAGACATTATTCTTTCATCTGTTAAGTTGGCCAAAGGCCAATGAAATACTGTAGAAACAGAAGGTTTGACTTTTCAAAATGGCCCAAATGCAAGGAAGAAGAAAATACTATTGATATATATAGGAAAAGGGGAAAAATGAAGAAAGAATGAGACATAGCATAGGAAGGTTAAAAAAGTAGGTTCTTTTAGATTTTACATATACACACTTGCCTTAAGACAAGAATGTATTTACTTATTTACTTTGATAAATGGTTGGTTTCTCGAATAGAAAAAGATTTATAGTGGGTTTCCAGAGAGGCCTGAATTGGTACTAGGGCAATTTAGTCTAACAGAAAACCGTTATGAATAATGTATACGAGAATTTGTTGGGAACCTAGAGATTTGTCTCAATTTTCCTAACACAGCTAAAGGACAGAAACCCCAGGAAACTCAGACACATCCAATTCCATAGCCAACATCAGATAGGCTTCAACTACGATGAGCTAGAAAAATATCTCATCTGCATGGGGGGGAAAGATAGCATTTGAAAAAATCTGTTGGGACAAAAACCCATCAGTATCCCTGAAACTAGAGACTCTGTGTGTGCTCGGCCCCATGTCTCATATCACACTTTAAATATTACTCTCACCCTGACACCTTAGAAGCCATGCTTCCTCCATGGAATCCAATCCTCAAATTTAGATGATTAGGGAATAATTAGAAGGGGGCCACTTATTTAAAATAGTAACACAGGTGGTCCTGGCCCTTTGATTTTCCCTGTGTGGACACAATGCTTTAGAAGATGTGGTTGGTGCCAAGTATTTGGAAAATTATTAAATTAATTTTTTTTTTAATTCTCGATGTTAAGTTTTTTGTGAGTTCTACTAAAAAGCAATGAAATTCCTTTGTCATTAACTTTCTCCAAAATGATGGGTATGTGTGATTTTATATTAACAGCATTTGAATTTTATTTGTAGAAAAGACTATCTTAAAATATAGAGAGACACACATATATATAAATTAAATATATATAAATATTCTTTGGGTGTAATAGAAACACAAGTATTCTTTGTTAAGGTAATAAGGATAATACAAGTTTTGCACATATCCATTTGAGTGTGCTGATTATATAATTTCTATGTCATCCCTAAATTTTGCTTTTATCCATTTGGATGATTAGCTTCTAAAGGAGGTGTATTAAAGCCACAAGCAGGGATGGAGTTTCTGAAGCACTTCTTGTATTTCATGGGCTTCCTCATATCCTTCCTTGGCTGCATCCTACATCCAAGCCATCAGTGCCTCTTGTTCATCTACTGTGGGTCGCTACACCAACCCCAGAACCTCTGGCCCACCCCCTTCACCAGCCTCTCCCAGATGGACCACTGCAGAGCCTTCACGTGGCTACTCTTGCTTCTCCCGCTGCCCTTGGAGTACCTGTGTCCACACAGGGGCCAGAGCAACAGTGACCCTCACGATACCTGAGATCACCCCTTTCCTCTAACAACCCTCCCATGGAATACCAGATCTCTCAGAATAAACACTCTATGTCTTTGTTATGGACTCCATGGCCCACCTCACCTTGTCTTGACTCCTGTGCCCATCCCCTCCAGGCCTGTCTTTCTAAACCTGTAAAACATGCTCCTCCATCTTGTTTCTCTCCTAAGGCAGGCACACTTCCTTTTTCCCCCCGTGTAGGACACTTCCTGTTTCCTCCCTGTGCAGGACATTTCCTGTTTCTCTCCTAAGGCAGGCTCACTTCCTATTTCTCTCCTGAGGCAGGCGCACTTCCTCTTTCCCTCCTGTGCAGGCTACTTCTTGTTTCCCCCCTGTGCAGGACAGTTCTTGTTTCTCTCGTGAGGCAGGCACACTTCCTGTTTCCTCCATGTGCAGGACACTTCCTGTTTCCTCCCTGTGTGGGAAACTTCTTGTGTCCGTCCTAAAGCAGGCAAACTTCCTGTTTCATCTCTGTACAGGACACTTCCTATTTCTCCCTTGTGCAGGACACTTCCTGTTTCTCTCCTAAGGCAGGAACGCTTCCTATTTCTCTCCTTGCAGGATACTTGCTGTTTCCTCCCTGTGCAGGACACTTCCTGTTTCTCCCTGTGCAGGATACTTCCTGTTTCTCTCCTGAGGCAGGCACACTTCCTGTTTCTGTCTTGTGCAGAACACTTCCTGCTTCTCTCCTAAGACAGTTCCCGTTTCTATTCCAAAGCAGGCACTCTTCCTGCGTCTCCCGGAGACAGCATGTTTGCCTTTGTGGTTCATGCTGTTTCCTAGGTGTCCGTGTGGCTTGTTCCATCATTTCCATTAAGAATTTGTTCCAATGCCACCTTATCAAAGCAGTTGTCTCTGTCCACCATCTATAAAATAATACCTTCCCCTCACCTTCAAGGCACCTTTACTCTGAGCATCTCCACTTTCTTCATTGACAATGATGATTGGTGCATACACTTGTCTTCTTCCGTCTAGGAGAACACAGGCTTCAGGATGACACAAGTCAATTATTATTCATTTACTGCAAGGTGAGTGTTCGTATGCGGTCTACCATTTTATAATACTGGCAAATGACTTTCCAAGTTTGTTCAATTGGCCCTCGCTCTCAGCAAAATATGCAGAGATGTGAATTGTATACTTTAAAAATATTCAGAACTCTGATGAAAAATGATGGGCCATTTGCTTTTATTAGAGATTCATGAATAATATTGAAGTTATATGTCTTTCAATAGTTTCTGATATTTGCATGTCCTCTTCTTGAATTATCTGTTCATATGGCCCACTTTCTGATTGGATGGAGTGTTTGTATCTTTTTTTAATCAGCTATAGAAATCCTGAGTAAAAGGGGATAGTAATCCTTTGTCCATACCGTGTTACATTTGTATTTCACTTGCCCCTCATTATTTTTACTCTGATGACAGTGTTTCTTGAAATATAGAGGATATTTCAACATTTCTTGAAACATAAATTTAAAATTTCAGCATTGGCAAAGTCATTTGCAGTTGTCCCTTGGTATCCGTGGGGGATTGGTCCCTGAATACAATGAATCCAGGGATGCTCAAGTCCCTAATATAAAATGGTGAAGTATTTGGGTGTAACATACACACAGTCTCCTGTATACTTTAAACCATTTGTAGGTTACTTATAATAGCTACTACAGTGTAAATGTTATGCAGGAAGTTCTCATACTTTATGGTTTAGGGAATAACGACAAGGAAAAAAGAGTATATATGTTCAATACAGACTCAACCATCTTTTTATTTTTCCAAATATTTTTGTTCCAAGGGTGGTGAAATACAAGGATACAGAACCCAAGGATATGAATGGTTGACTGTATATCTATTAATACATTGCTTGTTTCATGTCCTTGGCATTTTCTTTCTTTTATTTGAAAAGAAAAATGTTTTCCTTGCCTCTAGGTAAGTAAAAATCTTGTTTCTAATTAGGCCACCGATAAGTATTTTAAGTATAATATGTATTTTATAAGTATTTTAACTTTTTGCCTAAGATTTTATCTTTTATGCATTTTAATTTTGTTTATTTGACAATCTTTGGAGCTAACGAAAGTTTTCTCATGTACGAAAAGACCATCACCACTTATAAATTATTAGCATCACTTATAATTAAACCAGCTTTTCCTACTGAACTGGTAATATATGACCTTTGTCACAGTCCAAGTTTCCATATATAGTTAGCATTACTTTTGGACTTGCTTCTATTCCACAAATCTATCTCACCCTTTGACAATAGCAAAATACATTAATTGTAGTAGCTTTGTAGACATTCACTACTCTCTCTCTCTCTTTTTTTTTTTTTTGGCTTTGTTCTGCTATGTAAGTTTTAATTTATTTCTATATCTCTTCCCTTATAAAATCACACGCACATGTCACACTGTGAGAACCTCAGAGTCAAAGTTAGTCTTTCTCTGCATTTCAGAGCATATCTTTTTATATGTGTTTGTTATTATTTATGTCCATTGGACACTCCTGTCCCTGTTAGACCAGCTTGACCCATGGGCTATGTCCAGCTGATCACTGCCTCTTTTTGTCAATAAAGTTTTATTGGGACATAGTGACTTCCATTAATTTACATATGGCTGTCTCTGTCTTCACAGGAGAACAGAATTGTGTACTTTTGTCAGAGACTACATGAACACCAAAACCTAAAACCGATTTTTTTGGCACTTATAGAAAAAGTCTGCCAATCCTTGCATTAGATTAACAAATGCTTTGGCGCTGGAAAATGCAGTGACTTTCTAGAGAGTATGTTGTGGCCAGAAGGCATTATCAATTTCACTCAATTGAGTTACATAACCTCAAGCTCTTCTTCGTTTGACTACTCATAGCATCTGACTTTCATCTGCTTGCATTCCTACCTCCACAGCTGACTCTCGGAAAAATATTAAGTCATTATCAAAGACATGCTTGCATGAAAACAAAATAAAATATAAATTTTTTTGAGCAGGATTCATAGTTGGACTCCTGAAAGGAAAACTCATCGTGTTTATGTAAATCATGCTTGGTAATTTTTTTCAATACAGAACCCATCTCAATTCCATTGTTAATTGCCTTGAAACCAAGTTGTTTTTTTTTTTTTTCTTTTTCCCAATCATTTTTCCCCCAAACGCAGTACCATAAAAGACAGTTCAGGCTTTGTAATTCAGCTCCAACCATAGCCAGCCTGTATGACCTTGGACAAATTGAATGACCTTGAAAAGATGCAGTGTTCTCATGTGAAAAATAGGCATACAAATATCCCTCCCCTGACGGGGTCTTTGCAAAAATTAAGAGCCCAAACAATAGACTTGGGGTCTGGAACACAGAGGAAGACAAAAAGATTTCTCTTTCTCACCTTCTCGGCAAGAAGGCACCTAACGCTTCTCTCAAGACTGAGAGAGGAGAGATCCTAGCCTATTCAATAAAGGTCAGATAAGTCGTTTCTATAATAACATTTATGTGTAATCATTCACAACGAGGAAATTAAGGACTATTCTCTTATTTTTTTTTCCTTTGAACAAATTTGTTTTCAAGGAGGTAAATGACTTTATGCAGACAATCTAAGATTGTCTTCTCATTTTATGAAGTACATTACTGAGTTAACTAGAGGAAAACTCCACAGAGTGGCTGAGTTTAGTAAATAAGGGTTTGAAAATTAATCGTGTTTCTGCTGAAGGCCAAAGCAAGGGCAACAAACTTTCTAGCAGGAGGTCTCAAACAGATTATCCCAGAACCAATGAGCCATCATTCCACCAGCCCTGGCATCTAAGGCGACGTTTCCACCACTTACTCAAGCATCAGTTGGTCACTGATAGGAACCAGCAGCCGATTAGAATGATTCAGAAGTGAAGCACATCCCGGCTATCCTGCTTGCCTGACCTATTCTTCATCTCGGTTTTGTCCTTGGGTGAATCCGTGAGGTATAGATTTCTCTTGGCACGTAAGCAAACACCAGACTCAAACAGAGTTTAGAGCAATAGCACCGTATGATATACAGAACCGATGAAGCCACTTTGGTTAAATTATCTCCCCAGAAACATTTAACTAGCTCACTTGGTAAGCTGACCACAAAATACCAAACAATAAAGTCTAAAAGTCATTATCGCATTTGTGTATTTCACCGTTTATAAGCCGGTGATTTTATTATAAGTTAAACTGATTGCAGTATACGTAAAAGAAAAACTGAAAATACAAAATGTTCTCCCATCTTTCTTAATCTATGGAAAATATTTTTGTAAAACGTGTCTCAAAAAAAAAAAAAATGATCCTTTCAATCCAGCACAGACTTCACTTCTTCTTAAGAAAAAAAAATCACATCAGAGAAATCCATATTATTGAACTCTTAGAATAAACAGAAAGCAGATATTTAATGGATTTTTAAAAATAAATTTTGTAGTTTCAATACTTTATACATTGTAAGACAACTGTGATATATAATGTAGTTGAAGAAGAAGAGCTTTTAAAACCACAGGCACCAGAATATCAGCTTACTGAACCCAGGTTTTATCTTGTTCATTTTTGTGTTACTTAGAACATTCGCAACTGGCCCACTCTCTGTGACGCATTTACCTAATTGACTGACACTGAAAAGAATTCACATGGGAAAAACAAAGAATAAATTATTTTTAAAAATGCCAACTTAGCTGTGTAATATTTTAAATAATGCAAACAACGTTTTGCTTTATATCAATTTCAAGTTGTGGTTTTCCATCATTCAGTGTGTTATGTTGTTCTGAGTGCGGATGTATGAATATTTATGTCCATATTTAAACTTTATGTGTAATACATCTAGAAGCATCCATCTACACCCATGGACTAATCTTACATAACTGTGGGAATCTGGGCAAATGATGTCCAATATAGTTTTAACCAAAAATCACAACAACGTTTAACAAAGAAGGGAGACTTTAGCCTTTCAGACCCAAGGGAAAGAAACGAATGAAACATTTAAGGAAGAGTGGAACATAGTGCCTTAATTTGGGGACCACAAACAATTTTCTAAAAAACTAAATATCATCTCACTCCACACTATGCATTTGACGGCTGAAGCCAACCACTGCCTTATCACTTGACTCCACTGGAGGACGCCCTTCATGCAAGGCCAGGTGAGGGCAAGAATTGCAACATTCATTACTTCTTATTATACCAGATGACTTTCCAATTGCTTTCGTTTGCACCACGAAGATACTTTTAATTTCTAAAACAATGTGGCATGCCAAAGGACCCCTTTTGGATTGCAGATACTAGGTGTTGGAGAAACGACCCAAATCCAATACTCCGAAGCTGAGAACTTTGTGGTTCCACTGGATTAGACTTGCAGTCTGGATCCTCTC
The DNA here is from genome assembly GCA_004363605.1 of Indri indri. Classification (NCBI taxonomy): domain Eukaryota; kingdom Metazoa; phylum Chordata; class Mammalia; order Primates; family Indriidae; genus Indri; species Indri indri. The sequence continues at coordinate 46,913 of RJWJ010005428.1, forward strand.
ACATGGGCAAAAGCAGAGACCATCCTGTACTATCACTGAGTCTGAAAACCTCTATTTTTGGAAAACATTCTACCATGTTGCTTCAAGTGACATTCATTCTTTTTCGTGGCTCAGTAATATTCCATTCTGTGTATGCACTACATTTTCTTCATCCCTTTGTCTGAAGACGGGCACTTGGGTTATTGATTCCACATCTTGGCTGTTGTCAGTAGCACCACAGTGAATGTGGAAATGCAGGTATCCCTTGAATATAGTGATTTCTTTCCCCCAAATACTCTGACTAAATCGTTACACACTCTATGCATACAATGAAATGTCACATGCACCCCATAAATATGTACAGATATTTGTATCAATACAAAACTCAAAAAAATGATACATAAAAAGATAATACAGTCTTCACCATGGGGCTTCTTTATCTTCATCTTCCTAATACCCTGTGGCTTTGGATGGAGACGTCTTACCGGATTTTCTTAGCGTCTCACTGACTGCTGCATCCCCCACCAACTTCGACCTTGTGAAAATCCGCCTATCTGTGTGCGGTGTTACTAGGACAATTTCTCCAGTGTTATTCCCTCGCTGCCCTCTTGCCAGTCAGCTAATAGCTGCATCTGCAGGGTAGGGGTCACTCTGCCCCAATATGAGAAAGGACAGAGAAGAAAATAAGTTTTTAAGTCAAGAAGATACACTGAACCGTCTCTAAAACGAGGAAGACAACTTTGAAAGGAAACCAAACAAAACATCATGGAAATGAAATAAAAGCAAAGAGAACTTTAGCTTCCTGTACCACGGTCTTTTGATTAAGTCAGGGTGGGAGGTAGATACAGGGCAGATTTGTTTCTGTATTAGTCACCGATGCCAGACTAGGGGGAAGGGACACTCTTTCGTTATTACTCTCATGCCTGACGAGTTAAGCTCTGTTCATCTTCTTCTCAAAAGAAACATCCTTGGAGAGAAACATTCCCTTCAAGAATTATTGATTACATTTTATAGGTGCCTTTGGCAAGGGATTTGCAGCAAAACTGGGTTTAAGTCTTTATGTGGTACGGGATACATAAACAAGTGCAATAACAAATCAATGCACAGAAACAGCTAGAAGAAAACAGAATAAATATTTATCAAATATGTGAAAGGATACAGCATCCAAAATCATTAAGCGGTAGAAGCCACAAAAGAATTAAACTCAAACAAAAAAAATTTTAAAAATATAAACAGACAACTCACCAAGACTCGGTACATATTAGGAAGCAGAACTTTCATAGTCAGATGCAAAATTTGCCTATTAAATTGGTAACCATTAAAAAATAAGGGAATTTTGTTGAAGATAATTGAAGGTAGACAATTATATACATAGACATCAGGATTTTAGGTTATTGCAACTTTGTGGAAGGAAGTTCACACATATGTATCTGAAGTCTTCACATATGTTTAAACTTTTAATCCAACTATTAGAACGTTTAGAAACTGTCCTGTATAAACCACCAGAGGGTTAAATTAAAAAAAAAAAACTCCACAAAAATACATGCAAAATATTTGTTATATTTTATTTTCAGTGAAAAAAAAAACACTTAAACCTCAGACCTTCAGATAATAGCCAAATTATCATCTACCCATAGATTGCAATACTATACAGTTATCAGAAATTTATGTGGCATGCAGTTTCTTTCTGCATTTAGCAACCGCGTGATTTGGGTTTAGTAACTGTAAGAACTTCATAAATTCTTAAAGAACACATTCAGCAGAAGATCGATTTCCTGATGTGAATAGAATCAAGAGAACATCTGGAAGTGATTTGCTAAGTTGTAGGCAGAAGCAGAGACAGGGTGGAAACAGAAGTCTCATATCACCAGGCAGCTTTGAATGCCTCACAGGGGCTGCCCGGATCCCTGGGTTGAAAAGGTGTCCCAGGGTATGCCAGGGCTCTGCTGGGAAAAAAGTCACCAATAATTAGTGATGTCGACCACACACCTGGCCTGGGGAGAATCACTCAACTTCTGTAGGACCGTCTTTAAAATCAAATCTGCCTAAACACACAGTTGGGTCTCTTTAATAATTATGTTGCACCATCTGTCAAAGCATAATATTCCAACGGTGACAAACCAGACTATCCTGGAAATATATGAAGAGTGTGCGCCAGATATTTATTTAACCCACTGACAAGGCATGCACCAGAATGGTACCGCGGATGCAAATGAGCATTTCGGGTGCAAATGTTTATATAAAGTCAGGGGAAAACATGCAGAAATAATTTTGGTAAAATTATATGCAAAAGCAGTTAAGGCCCTACAGGGCAATACAACTGTAACCTTTGGGGTCATTCTATTTTTCTACCTGTCAGTTATCATTTGCAACTTATCAGACTTCGTCAAGTTAATGTGTGATTTCTCATAGTCCGAGCCCTAATTTATCATTTATAAGTCAAAGAAAATTACTTTCATTTAAAGATTTTTTTTTTTTAAAAGGTGAGCCCATTAAATCAATGTTCCTGAATATCACCGAAAGGATATACAGTCACCCTTTGGACATGTTAGGAAATTTCTTTCTATGGACCTACATCTTTGTTTTGGTCACTCACCAGAGGGCAAAAAGTGAAGTTAAACATACCTTAAAAGGCAGAGTCCTTACAGATTATCTGTATTGTCAGAGTGTTGATAACATTACAGTTTTTGGAAATTCTGCATTGGAGAAAAACAGTTTCATTGACCACACATGAGTATAGAATTTAGGAGAAGTGTGAATATTTAAAATACTCTTAAATGAATGGCTACAATGAAATCACGTTCACATGAATGATGCAAATTTCACCAAAAAAAAAAAAAAACTCTGTATATATTGTAAAGTGCTACTTAAGTATTCACTCACACAGTTTGGTGAAGATGTCCTTTTTTTGAAATCTATTCATATAAATTTTTGGTTTTGCACCTTTAAGGAAATGTCAAGCAACAGAACACATTAGGCACTAAAGCTTACAGAAAATAACTTACAATTTTTCGGAAGAGTTCTCTTTGGAATATAGGGCAATACTGCATGTAATAGAAACATTCTGATTAAAAACGCCGATCATAAAACGGTTTTTGTCATTACTTCCTTAATTCTTACTCACTACCCAAAAAAAAAGGAACATCAATTTATTATAGTTGATAACGTAAATTAAATTTAATAAAATGTTAATATAATATAATATAATGTGGGAGAAGCCCGTTCTGGTCCGAGAATGGAGTGTGTTTTATGAATGGCAACAGGAAATGCAATAACTATTGCAGAAAACAACATAAGACCACAGTGAACACGTGATCTTACCAAGCAAACTCCGTGAATGAGCAAATGGGCATCGTTTCCCATGGTTGAATCCTGTCCGTTTTTAACCTCGGGCATCACGATGATTGCTCCTGGCGCTCGATTTAAACTCTAAACGCATGTAGAGGGGAATGGGAACATAGCAAGTCGTTTTGTAAAGGATGGTATTTCGTTGCTACTAAAGATGTTTGCGCCTCAGGACTGGCCTAAGGCAAGAGTCAGGTTTCTGTGACAGGTGTCTGCTGGCTGGACATTGATGTTGCCAGGGTAGCCCTAGGTGAGCTGAGTCTTCCTATGGGACAGGGCAGGCACCTATGAGCATGCATTTCCATCATCTGCACAGAGGCAAAACTCTCCCCAATAAGAAAGACTACTGAGGCTACAAGGAATTCTCAAACGCCTTCAAGTTGGCATTTAGGGGAAGCTAATAAAAAAAAAAAACTTTCATATTTGAAACTGTGGGGGTGAGGGGAAACTTCCGCTTACTCCCGAAGTTTGGGGGAGGTTGCATGGATGGGGGAAACAGATTGACTTGTAAATGATTCTATTTGCAAACCGAACTAACCTGAGAGACAGGTGTTACATCTCAAATGATTTGGGCCAGGTCTGGTTGCATTCTTGATATTCTTTCCTGCAATTTATTGAAGTAACTGGGAGGGGAAGGGAAGTCAGTTATTCCTTTTGGTGGGTCTGTCCAAGGCCTGTTGATCCAAATATTCCCTTCTCTGAATCGTTGGCTCTTGCTGTCTTTAAATACCTGGTAAGGGAAACCATTTTCTTTCTGCCAATTCTCCACCACCTTCAGAAGTCAATCTTCTCCAGGTAAAATAGCTTCTGTAAGTCCCTGGAAAAAGAGCAATTAATTTTTTTTTTTATTTAAGCATATTATGGGGGTACCAATCTTTAGGTTATGTATATTGCCTTTGCACCCTGAGTCAGAGCTACAAGCATGTCCATCCCCCAGATGGTGCACACTGCACCCATTAGGTGTGAATATACCCATTCCCTCCTCCCCGCTCCCACCTGCCCAACACCCAATGAATGTTACTACTATATGTGCACATAGGTGTTGGTCAATTAATACCAATTTGATGGTGAGTACATGTGGTGCTTGTTTTTCCATTCTTGTGAAACTTCACTTAGTGGAATGGGCTCCAGCTCCATCCAGGATAACACAAGAGGTGCTAGATCACCATTATGTTTTGTGGCTGAGTAGAACTCCATGGTGTACATAGACCACATTTTATTAATCCATTCAGAGAAATCATTATTTTTTTATTTTATTTTTCCCCTTCCTTTCAACCCAGCACACACATAAGGAAATCTGTGTCAAAGAAAGTAGGAATGGGATGCAGTGAACCTGAATGATGTTTTCAAAGGCTCCATGGTACCTTTAGAATATTGAGTGAAAAGTTTGCCAAACACAAAGGGATGCTAATTAAGACAGTCGCAGTTGGTGGGATTTTGTCCAACTGCCCAGTGACAGAACTGTTATTTTGCTTCCTACCCTGTAGTAATACTTTCTAGAAACCTGTCTTGTGTTTTTCCCTGAATTAAAGCTGTCTGTAGCTCCTTGGCCAGCTGACATGGGACATTCACTGGAGTACTTGTTTCTGAGAAGCTGATTCAAAATTGGCACCCTGTAACAATCACGAATATTCCATGTCAACTTTCTCCATGCCTGGTGTACATTCTGCCCAGTCTCTTTTACACTGAGATGTAAGAACTGTTCGAGAAATCATAACCCATAGATTTAGATAAATACAGGACAATCAAACCCATAGAAATTACATCACACATAGTGGCCTTTGAAAGGAACCCTGTGCAACTACCCGAAAACACACTCCACTGGTTTCCTTGTCTCTGATGTGATGAGATGATTCAAGTTCTTTTCATCTTTTATTGTCTCCATGTTCTTAAGGTTGAAGGGAAAACGATTCCTAATATGCCATAAACATCCAAAGTAATGCCCACATATTTTATAGCTTTCATCTAGACACTTGTTAATTCAGATTTTATGGTTTAAGTTTTAGGAAAATTTTGAATTAGCAATGATTCCAGTATACTACTTTTATCAGACCACTCATTAGGAACCACTTAGGAAATTTCTTGGCATTCTCATCACCTGTCAGGTACAAATGAGCACAGAAACATAGGCGAGGGCTGCAGGGACATTCGATCTCCGTAAGTGAGCGAACGTAGCAAGTTGTACTTGCTTCAGACTATTTAGCAAATGTTGTAATGCAAATTGGTTTTTCAGCCAACGCAGAAAAGGACATGTCTTGCTCTTAAAATACTGTAAAAATCTATTATCCAAAGAAAGGAAGAAGGCAGTGGTTTGTAGGATAGACAATACCGTTATTGGCCAGCTTATTGTGACATGTATGTAAATAAGCATTTCTTTCTTTTTTTTTTTAACATGAAGCAACTTTCAGCTGCTCACAGGAGCAATACCCTGAAGTGTAAGATCAGCCTCCTTCACATGTAAAGGTGATTTTGACAATGAAATTAAAGATATACATGCTGGTTTTGCATTGAGGCTGCTGGAGTTGGATACAAGATCAAGTTTGCAATATCGGCATGTCAGTATATTGATTGCTTGTGGCTTAAGCAATCAATTCCATCATTGTAATAATATCAGTAATCTACACAGACTATTAAAAAATAGATTGGGCCGGACACAATGGCTCACGCCTGTAATCCCAGTACTCTGGGAGACCAAGGTGGGAGGATTTCTTGAGCCCAGGAGTTTGAGCCCAGCCTGAGCAAGAGCAAGACCCCATCTCTACTAAAAATAGAAAAATTAGCTGCGTGTCATGGTGTGCACCTGTAGTCCCAGCTACTTGGGAGACTGAGGCAGGAGGATCACTTGAGCCCAGGAGTTTGAGGTTGCTGTGAGCTATGGTGACGCCACTGCACTCTACCTGGGTGACAGAGCAAGACTCTGTCTCAAAATAAATAAATCAAATATATAAAAAATAGATTTATCCACAGTAACCAGGAAGGTGATAAGGAAAACATTGGCGATGAAAAGAAGGTACAAGGAACAGATCTGGTAAGGAAGGAAGGAGAGAGTTAGAAGGGACGGGCAGAGAGAAAGGGAAGGTGGAAAGGTGAAGGTCCCCCTAGAAGATGGGTCTGACCCAGAGGAATGTCCTCCTTGCCTTTGAAGATCCCTCTCCCGAGATGACAATGGGATGGGGCAACGTCCTCCACTCGGTAGCACCAGGCTGAAATGGGGGAGAGAAATAGAGACGGTGAGGTGGGAGGGTCCAGGATGGGTGGTTTTTGAAATGTTGGGCACCATGTACATGCCCCTGTGATGGGTATGTCTCTGCAACCCGGTCCAGGTTACAACACAAGTGGGGCTCACCTCCAGCAGTCAGACGGTCAGCGTGACCCTCCCTGGCCACCCCCACTGTGGCCGCCCAACCAGGTTCACTTGCCCGCTGCCCAAGCAGCAGCCAGCATGCTGAGCCAGCAGGCTTCACAGCAGAGGAGGAGTTTATTCCCCAGAGCGCTAAGCAGGGACACGGGAGAAATTTCTCAAATCTGCCTCCCTCAGAACTTGGAATACAAGGTTTTTGAGAACAGTTTGGCAGGTAAGGGATTAGGCAATTAAGTTTGTTAATTGGGTCAAAATTATACAGATGTAGGAATCATCTTATGTTGTCCCAGTCCTGGGGGTCACAATTCCAGGTGAGTCGGTTTCTTGGTCTGGGCCGCAGGTCTGGGTGGGTCAGTCAGTCCACTGGAATGTGGGACCTGGGAGATATCTTAAAACTACCTTTAGGTTTCAAAATGGTGATGTTATCTATGGAGAAAGTTAAGAATCTTTATAGACACCAGCTACGGGGAGAAATTAAGAATCTTCATGACCACCAGCTGTGTGGCTCCTGAGTGGCAATTATAGAAGCAAACAGGGGGACGATTACTAATTATTATCATTATTTTTAGCTAGGCCCTCACCACAATTCTCACCTTGCACCCTGTTACTGACTTGTGTGCAGGGTGGTTTCAACATGCTACCTACACTTTTAAACATGGGTGAGACCCTCCTCACAAGAACATCAGCTCACCAGACACCCACTTTCCTTCCAACTTACCTTCCACCACAAAAATTAGCATTATCTTGTGCTTTGCAATTTACAAAAGCACCTTATCCCCACTTATATTTCATTTAGAGAGGTTAAAATTTAGACCAGCAGTGTTCTTCAAACAGAATTACCCAAGGGAATAAAGCAACATCAAATCCACAGGGAGCAAAAACGTGACAATGTTCCTCATTTATTTCCACATATTTTTTTGGGGGGGTGGAGATAATTTAATTGTATAATATATAATCAATGTAATGTATAATATATTGCATATGTAAGTACGTGTGTATAATGCAATTTTGTAAAAGGATAGTGTATAGGATAAATGAAAGGGTTTATAAAATGACAACCAGCAAATCTAATTATTTACATGCAGTGGGAATTAAAGTGAGCCCACGTTAGTCAGTTAATGAGCTTGACTGTACAAATTTGATATTGGGTAGGAGCTGCTAACATCAGCTTTTAGAACGTAACAAATTTTATTCTTACCAGATTGTAAGGGATATGCACTATTTTGATTTTTCATGTAATGTATATATGTATATATACATATATACACACATACACACATATTTTTTTAAAGAATTAGATCTAACTGAATAGTAAGTGGATTGGGCTGAATTTTGAAATATCCATTACAAGACTACTTCACAGGAAAGCCTTGTTAATTTGCACAAACCAGATTGGGGATGTCATTCAGAATATCACCGGGTTGTGGCTGAAGTCATTGGCCTGGAGGTCAGATTCATCCTCAGTTCAGATCCTGGCTCTTCCATTTTTAAGCTGTGTGACTCTGAGAAAGTCACCTAACTTCTCTGTTCAATGAAGTCACTCATGTGTTCCCTGGAATTTGTACTTTCTTCCATGTGGCTTAAAACCTCTATTTCCAGCTCCATCCAGGTTAATATTAACACAACAAGTGTTAGTTCACCATTGTTTTTTGTGGCTGAGTAGAACTCCATGGTATACATATGCTACATTTTGTTAATCCACTCATGGATTGATGGGCACTGGGGTTGTTTCCATGTCTTAGCAATTGTGAATTGTACTGCTTATAAACATTCTAGTGCAGATATCTTTTTTTATAGAATATCTTTTATTCTTTTGGGTAGATGCCCAGTAGTGGGATTGCTGGATCAAATGCAAGTTCTACTTTTAGTTCTTTGAGGTATCTCCACGTTACTTTCCACAGAGGTTGTACTAATTTGCAGACCCACCAGCAGTGTATAGTATTCCCATCTCTCCACATCCACATCAGTATTTGTTGTTTTGAGACTTTTTGATAAAAGCCATTCTGATTTACATTTCCCTGATGATTAAAGATATTGAGCATTTTCTCATAAAGTTCTTGGCCATTGGTCTGTCTTCTTTTCAAAAGTTTCTGTTCATGTCTTTCACTCACTTTTTTTTTTTTTTTTTTTTTGAGACAGAGTCTGGCTCTGTTGCCTGGGCCAAAATGCCGTGGCGTCAGCCTAGCTCACAGCAACCTCAAACTCCTGGGCTCAAGCCATCCTACTGCCTCAGCCTCCCAAGTAGCTAGGACTATGGGCATGCACCACCATGCCTGGCTAATTTTTTCTATATATTTTTAGTTGTCCACCTAATTTCTTTGTATTTTTAGTAGAGACAGTGCCCCGCTCTTGCTCAGGCTGGTCTCGAACTCTTGAGCTCAAACAATCCTCCTGCCTCGGCCTCCCAGAGTGCTAGGATTACAGGTGTGAGCCACCACGCCCAGCCCTTTTGCCCACTTTTTAATGGGGTTATTTGAGATAGAACCTAGTGGAGATCTTCAAGGAGAGTAAGAACTAGACCTGTGAGTAGAAGTCAGCCTTCCCGATTACAACATGGCACTCATGAATTAAATTCTTATTTTCTGGCTGCGAAATGAAAAAAAGACATTAGTAAGCATCCATTTTAGGATCCACGCATGCAACCCATTGACATAACCTTCCAATCCTGACATTTAACCCCTTGGAGAACATGCCAATGCCTTCAAACCAAGTCCCACAAACACCAAGCATACCATTGGTTAGAGTTTCAAGTCAGTACCCGATATCCATCATATTGCTTGAGGTTCAGCCCACATATAACAAATGAAACTTTCTACTTGGTGGGTGCCTTAACCCTACGCAGACATTAACCACTGCTGCTCACCTGGGAGATCAATGCATCAGCAGATTGTGTGTTACACGATCTCTTCCGGTTTTCAGCACATTCCACCAACGGCAGGCTTTTGCTTCCACACTTTCGGAATGACTGGATGTGCACCCATCAGACTGAATTATTTGTAAGTCGGGTTGGCTGATTTCATTCCACGCCGGCTCAGAATGGGGCAGCTGGCAGGATGCAATAATCGTGACAGCCAATGTTTTTGAGGAACTCCTGGGTACCAGGCATCCTGCCATACTCTCCGCTTGCATGACCTCATTGCAACCTCACCAGATGCAAGCCAGTCTTATTTACAGATAAGGAAAGGGAGGCATCATGATTATCAACTCACCTACACTACATCAATGAGATCACGGACTTCTTTATCCTGGGGAAAACTAGGAATGAAAAATCTAAAACCATTTGTAAAATACTGAGAAGGGAAGTTTCAGATGCCCTGTTGGTTCCTGGTCAACATGCATTGAACCTCCAAATTCTTCTCCCTACCCCAATTATTTAGCAATGTTTCTTGAAATGTAATATTTTTGAGAATAGGTACTCAACGCGTGAAGTACTCATTCGATCCAGGGTTACAAAGTGTTCCAGACAAGGACCTTAAAGGTCTGAATTTGCATTTCCAAACAATTTCCCGGGACGAGACCACAAGAAGGAGAATTTAATCCATAGTTAGTGATCTCTTTAATGCAACTGATTATGTTTTAACTAACCAAAATTGATTTTCAGAGCACCTCTCTCTCAGATGCAACGGTAGATGAATTTTATTATCGCCGGGCTTTGTTTGTAGCTGTTAAAAGCTAAACGCAATTAAAACCAAGATGCATCAAAAGCTGCAAGCTAAATCCAGACCTAGCGAGCTCCAGCATTGAATAAATGTTCTCTGACACCCACTCTGCTCCTGGGAGCAAAGGCATCAACAGAATAAAGCACTCGTAATCCTGAAACATTATTTATTGGGGAGGGTAATATCAGTTCACCAAGATTTAGGAGACCCAGCAAAGGGAATCCTGGTCATTTAAATGAAAATTTCTCCCGGTGATTTATGCGAGGCTTGTGTACCACGACTGCTCTAATATTTCCAAGCTTAAGGTCTTAAGAAACAAAACAAGTCATCAGTTTTTATTTTATTTTCTTGCAGCTGGTTGGTAAGAGATCAAACAGTGGTAATTGTAGAGGTCTTTGTTTTATGGCCAGCAAGCTTATGGGGCTAATATTCCCCCAAAATGGACTTGCAGTGGGTGATTTCATCTTAGGTGATTATGCTATATATTAGGTGATTAAATATAAGATGTCCGATTTTGAATCAAAACTGTAGTTCATTATATCTCAGACAAGAAGCAGTACAATTAATCAAAGTATGCGCCCAAACTATTGACACGGTTTTGCCATCTTAACGGTAGTTTGTTTGTGCCAGCAGCGGAGGAGTCTGGAGAGTGAGTGGTGATGAAATCACGAAAGGCTTGTTAAGAATTAAATATTTTTCCTTGCAAGAAGTAGTCCAAAGCCTGGAAGAAGTGGCAGTCAGTAAGTGCAAGGTCTGCTGAACGTGGTGGATGACAGAGTTTCCAAGTCCAGCCTCTGCAGTTTGAGCAGTGTTTGTGTGACGTGTGGTCAAGCATTGTCTTGCAAGAGCATTGGCCTGTCCCTAGTGACCAATTTTGGCTGCTTAATCACAAGCGTCCTCATCATTTCATCCCGTCGGTTGCAGTAGCATCCACTGTAATAGACCGACCAGGTTTCATGAAGCCACAGTGGATAATGCCAGCACTGGACCACCAAACAGACAAGATCAGCTTTTTTTTTTTGGATGAATATTCGGTTTTGGACTGTGTTTTGGCACTTCATTGTTATCCAACCATTATGCTGAATGTCTGTGATGTCAGAGAGAATCCTAATCATTAGAGAAATGCAAATCAAAACCACAATGAGATATCATCTAACCCCGATGAAATTGGCCTCTATCAAAAAATCCCAAAACAACAAATGCTAGCGAGAATCCATTTTTCATCACACCTCACAATACGGTGTAGAAATGGTTCACCTTTATGTCATGACAGCAAAGAAAGGCAAGCTTTGAGATGATTTCTCTCCTGATGCTTGTTTAATTCTTGAAGAACCCATCTATCCAGCTTCTTTACCTTGCCCATTTGTTTCAAATGGCCCAATATTGCTGGAATTATGATGTCAAACCTTGCTGCTAATTCACACGTAGGTTGAGATGGATTAGCTTCCACTACAGCTTTCAGCTTATCATTATCCACCTTGGTCTCAGGTCACCCGCGTGGCTCATTTTCAAGATTAAAATCACCAGAGCAGAACTTCTCAAACCATCGACATACTGTGCATTCATTAGCCAAATCCTTTCCACTTTATTGATACTTCCAGCTGTCTGTGCTGCACTGGTTCCATGACAGAATTCATATTTGAAAACAACACAAATTTTTGACTTACCCATGGTTTCACAAAAATTGCTCTAAAAAAAAATTGAAAGATAATCACAAGCTAAACCATGTGTTTGAAAGATAGAGGATGTATCTTCACAATAAAAATAAAACAAGAAGTGTCAAAGTGAAATGTCAGAGATACCGACTGTCAAACTTAGTACTTAAGGAAATCAGACATTTCATCCTTAATAACCTTGTCGGAGTTACAGGGCAGAGCTAAAACCTCAAATGACTCTTCCTACGTCAGGAAGACAAACCAAAATAACAACTCGGACCTTCGATTGATCACTACAGTAAGCTCAAGGATGCTCTGCTCAAAATTAATTCAAACTCTATTCATCAATAATTTATAATTTATTATGAACCCCTCCAGGCACATGGAGACTTCATGTCCCAGGCTTTTGGCTGTCAGGTGAAATCATGTATCTGTTTCTCACTAATGAAATATACACAACCAATTCTATGTGGAATTATCCTGTTTTCCTTCCCTTCCCATATACCCCAAGGAGGACACCTGCCGATTGTCGAGCTGCAAAACAGGAATGCTGCCATGTGCATAGGAAGTAGCTTCTCCGAAGAGTTGTCAAGATCGCTGCAGGGCTAGAAATAAACCTTTGCCAACTTAAGGCAGACGGAAGGAGTACAGGATGTTTATCACTGCAGCGTAACTACTCTATCCTGTATAATAAAATGCCAATCTGCCGGCATGGTTTTTTTTCAATCAAGCGAAGGATCTTTGCAGAATACGGAAAGAAGAGGGCTTGAAGGGAACCCGAGGTGAAATAGAGCAAGGAACATCACGATGGAATACGCCATCAAAGACAGAAGTAAGGGCAGCCGTGAAACCAGGAAAGCAGCAATGCCTGGCAAAGCAATGGTAAAAAAAAAAAAAAAAAAAAAAAAAAAAAAAAAAAAAAAAAAAAAAAAAAAAAAAAAAAAAATCGATCAAATAAACAAATACCACTGGGCTCAGATCTTAGCAGAGGTGAAGACTCGGTGTGAGAAACTGAAATGAAAGTGTGGCAAGTGGTATTCAGGGGGCGTGAATCATTAACACCGGGAGCAGAGTTATTAGTGATCAGAAAGTCGAGAGCATGGGCATGCGTGTCAGGGTCAGCAGCAAACAAACAAAACGTCCAAAAGAAGAAATCGAGACATAGAAATACCAGGGTGTTAGAAAGACCTGGGAAACTTCTGGAAGCACAGCCCAGCTCCCAGAACAATGGAATCGGAATCTCTGAGGACACAGCTCAGGCTTTGTCATTTTGTAAACTCCCCCAAGTGATACTGACATGCACTGAGGGCTGACACCTCACGGATTTCTAAATCTCCAGGTACTAAGGCAAGGGTACGTCTGTGAATCCCAGGCTAAAATTGCCAAAGAGGAAGAGGTTGCTTCAATGGCTCCAGCTTGGAGGGAGAGGAGAAGATGCAGGGCCACATGTGTTGGGAGCTCCAAACGTGGACTTTTTTGGGGAGAGGAGACTCTGGAAGTGGCTACAGCAGGCAGAAGGACACTATGCCACCTCTACCCCAGGGGACGAAAAGATTAAGGAGGAGAGCAGTTCCTATTGAAGGATCCTACAGACAAAATGGTGCCCCCTTCTTGAAGAACAGTCAAGCTTTCCACGAGAAGAAGAAAATAAAGGGAATGTTCAAAAACCATTTAGGTTGTTGAAAGATTAGTGAGTACCAGATGGCAAGTGGAAGTTTCCAGAAATTGGAATTTGGGGAGAGGAGTGGGGGTCGCATACAGACTTTGTGGGATGAGATGGTCTTGGACGTCTTAAAGTGATAAAACGTATCGCAAGATGATTCTTTATGGGCTCACGATGGAAGTTTAGGAAAAAGATATCCACAACTGCATCTGGAACATGACATCTCACCTAATCCTCCCTCCACGCAACAGGCAGACCTTCTCAATTTACTGTAAACATAACGTGTAGCAGCCACCAACAAATTACCACTGGAAAACATTCCATCACGTATCTTCAAAACTGGTGGACTCAGAAACTAAAGTCGGTGACTCCTGAGCAAGTCAATGAGAGAAAATAATTGAAATGTAGCAAAGGGTTTGATTCCACAGACATTGACTGAAACATGAAAAAGAAGAATTAAGGGTCTCTGAGGGTTTTCCTCTGTTTTGGGAAGATTATGGCGGTGCCAGCAGATTGTCGAGATGCGTATACCAAAGCAGTATAGAGAAAAGAGAGCTAGAACTGTAAGACAAAAGAATACCGTTATCATTTTTGTCTTTACGATCAGATATTTGCTTTCGTGCTTTTCCTGATTGTAATGTCATTTTGGGGAGATGAAATCCACATGATGAATTTTCCCCTGGAAATATTTAGAGATGTCTTTATCAGCCATTTAAATTCTCGTCCAAGAATTAACTCAGAATTATAGCTCATCCAGTGGGAAACACAAAGCTTAGATCAAATTAGCAAGGATGTATAGCTGGCACGTTGCTCTTCAATGTCTTACAAACCAGCCCCTCAACCTACCATAAATGTTAATAAATGAATTGTTCAATCGGAGTAGAAGCATTCTCCATATAAAAATGATGTTTATGTCTATGGAAGCCCTGATATATATTTTTTTATTTCAGCATATTACAGGGGTACAAATGTTTAGGTTACATATATTGCCTTTGCCCCACCTGAGTCAGAGCTTCAAGCGTGTCCATCCCCCAGACGGTGCACACCACACCCATTAGGTGTGAATATACCCACTCCCTTTCCCCTTTCCCATCTACCCAACACCCGACAAATGTTACTACTATATGTGCACAACCCTGATATAATTTTAAGCAGTTAACTCATTGATCCATTGCGGGAAGTGTTGGTCCCGTCATCAGCCACGTGGGAAATACTTTAGGCTGTGCAGACCATACAATTTCAGCCACAACTACTCAATTCTCCTGTTGTAGCACAAAATCAGCTATGGATCCTGCCTAAAAAAATAAGCATTGCTGTGCCAATAAAATGATACACACTAAAGAAGGTGGAACATCAGATTTGCCCTGTGAGTTCTTATTAGATGAGTTTGCCAAACCCTCCACTTGAGCTAAACCTATTCCCTGTGCTTTACAGATGAGTCCAAAATGCCTTGCTTTACAACAGCCTATATGTGAGTGTAAAAGCAAATTAATTCAAACACAATCAATTTGAGCTACGATCCTTTATATTCTGCCCACAGTTGTGGAAGTATTACAGAGCATTTTAGTCACCTATTTAATTGTCCATTTCTAAACTTAAAATATGATAATATTTTCATTGGAAGATGTTATACTAACAGCATTTAGCAAACAGTAGGGACTATTGAAATGAAAGGCAAAAATATGGTTGAATAATTTTATTTTAGAAGGCTAATAAATAGTATTTATTCTAAAAGATAAGAGCTGTTATGGAAAGAATGCTAATCTGTAACTTCGATAGAAGACAGAATGCAAATTTTCTATTTTGCGTAAACACACATTTTTATGAACACTGTAATTTTATGGATACATCGCTTTATCAAAAATCAGCTCACGTTGACAAAGCTTGCAGAGGTTAACCTCAGTCACAAAACTGAAGAAATGTTTGATACTATTTTCTCTTATATTTGTGTGTGTAAATTTATATACAAAAACTTACGACTCCACTATGATGTAATTAACTGGAAAAGCAGAGAAGAAAAAGGTGGGTTGTCATTTGAAATTTGTAAATACTAGACACAGAATCTTTATTTATTTTTTTGCTTTCTGTTTCTGTTTAGCATAACATACAATAGGTACTCTCTGAGAGTTGGCAGGGTCTTCAGTGTGTTCTGGAATAAGAAGGGCTCATTTAACTAGAGTGATTTTTCCAATTCTGACCACAAAGATGAAGAATGAACTTGGGGTCAATGCAGCAACTCCCACCATCCAAAAATGGAAGATAGATGTTAACAGAGAAAACACAAGGAAGCAAATATTCGTAAACACACACACAATTTCGTATGTTGCATGCAGTTACAGATTTTTAAAATAGATGCAAAGGTAATGTTACAAACGTTGAGAAGGAGAATGGTCTTCTGGCTTTTTATTTTTCCTTTGAACATCTACTAATGGAAAATCCAAACCGATCCATAAAATATCAAACATTTCGTAACAGATGGAATGAAAGCAAAAAAAAAAAAAAAAAGCAAATAAAAAAGTGCATCTTTCATTACTGCTTTAAAAAAAAAAAAAAGCTTATTGCTCACTTTAATATTAATCATTTTCACCAACAAATGAAACATTAGTCTCATTTATAACCAAGAATAAACATTGCCAGGGGTGGTGTTTTATTATTTATTGTTTATTTTATTATTCATTAGCATAGAGTGCCAAGCCTTTTCTAATACAAAGGCATGCATTTTGCCTTCAATGATAACTTTAGATCTCATCTTTTAGAAAATTTTATTAGTTTACTAATGTGTTGAATAATTAACACAGCACAATTAAATCCTAGATATTAAACATTAGTACTTCGATAATGTTAAAATTGACTAAATTTTTGTTTTGCTGAGTTGTTAAAGAATACTTTTACAGACTTAGAAGGCTTAATGGTAATTAGGTTGAGAATGAGTGTGTGTGTGTGTGTCTGTGTGTCTGTGTGTATTGTGTTGGGTTAGTGTCTGTTCATGTTAATATCAATGAAAATCTTTGGGCTTCTTCACTGGGAAGTTAGTGATGAAAGCAGTAAGATTTGTACACATTCCTTTCCTTTAGCAAGGGGGCGAGAGAAGGAGTTCCTGGCTCATTTTATTGCAATCAGCCCTCAGAAGTTCTCACGGTAAACCAACCAAGTGTTTTTTGCTAGCAAGGCAATTCTAGTCTATGGAAGGTTTTAGCATGATGTATCTAGCTGTTTAGAATTTCTTCACGGTAAGCAACAATGTAATCTCTGGATTTATGTGATTTAGCTCCCTGGAAAACTCTACCTAAGCTATGCAACCAAGAATAAATGGAGATATTTCATGAACTTAGATGTTCCTTCCTTGATAGTAACATGGTCATAGGTTTTGTTAGCATCCTCATCTATAACCCTGGGCTAGGAGCATCCAATGTAAGAAAAGGAAACTTCAGGAGTCATGGCAGAAACAAAGGAATATCCCTTGATTGACGCATGCAACTAAATTACTCGTACCTGTGAGGTTCTCAGTAAAGCTTGGCCCCAGATGAGATAGATCTCTGATTCAAGAGGGTGTGATATGACAAGGCAAAGCTTTGTGTTATCTCATTTACTAAATTGGTGGTATATTTAAATCATGCCCTGAATTTATTTTAAAGAAATCAAAGTGCCAAGCATGGGCTAAGAGGGCATGGTTCTTAGAAAAGGTATCTGAGAAATTGCCAAGGTGTTTATTATCATAGCCCTGCAATGTTGGCTGATGGTCGGTTGGAGCTTCCAACGCTGGATGCAGGTGGCCAGCCGCTGGGCAGATTTAAGGACCAAGAGATTGGGGGATTCAGGTCAAGGATAGTGACTAAGGTTCACTGCAGCCTTCACTGCCCACGCCGGGTGTACACTTTACCTGAGGCGTGGGTGAGAGGATGGGAGTGTTGCCAGAAGGTGGGAATGATGGGAAAAGAAGAGATAACCAGGTCTCCATCTGACCAGACAAGGAGGAAAAGAAAGAAAGAAAAGCAAAAAGAAAAGTGGCACAAACAGCATCTGTCACGTAATCGTACTTTGACATACGATTTAAAGACTATGAATCTCTAACCCACAGGTTATGACATTCACTTACAAGGTTCAGCAAGTGCCCAGTCCTGAAATCGTCAAAGGGGGAAAAAAAAATACAAAAAAAGAGAGAGACATCTATGCACTAAGTCAGGGAAGAGACAGGATGAAAGTGGCGGAAGATTTAAATCAAAGGGAAAACAAAGTTTACTGCTCGTAAGTAAATTGCCTTTGAATTTTACCAAAATCACCCACTTTTCGGTTTGGAACATCCACAAGGTTTACGACTGAAAAAGACAAAGGCTTCAAACATTTTCTCCCACTTCAATGTCTGATTTCCTTGTGGGAATTTCCTTCTATTTTTAATCTGCTTATTGTCCTATTTAATGAGTGTGTTTATTCACTTGTGAGTTGGAATTAGGCTTTATTCATTTTTATTTCCCTTTGTCCGGATTCCAGAAATATTAGCGCTGCTTGTCTAGAAGGACGCAATTAAATGACACCAAGGACGAGGGAACCCATACAAGATTTGCATAATCATGGGCACATGGTTTTCAATAATTAATCTCACTCCAAACCACTATGCTGTAACTCAAGCTGACATGCTGTGTGGAAAACAGTGTATTAGGAGAAAATTAGGTTGCAATCAGAAGTATACTTATTCTGTGAGCAATTCTTGCTACGTATCAACAAGTGTTGAATATTATTCCTAAAGTATCTCATTCAACTCATTTTCAGCAAGTTCTACAATCAGTATCCCTTTGATGTAAAGATGTTAAATTTCAGGGATATTATAGTAGAGCGATTTCTACAAAAGACACACCTCCCTGTGCTTTTGTTTTGTTTTGTTTTCAGGTTTTCTTGAAATCCCACTGAAATCAGTAAGTTATTACAAAGTGATGTCTTTATTAACAACTTATTTCCCAAATCAGATTTGGGCAGATCTGATTCAGACATTTTGAAAGACACTTTAGATGAGCTTTATGATTTTTTTTTTTTTTTTTTTAGGCAATCTTACTAAAATTTTGGGAGCCTGCCAAGCAGAATGACCAATTAACAGGAATTATAAATGCTGTTTCCATGGCATTTGAAAGCTTTCCTACTTCCTGAGTAGGACTTCGTCCAGAGGGCCCAAAAATGGAGCACCTGTTCATCTGAAATCATTCTTTGGTTCTGGCAGAAGCTACAGCTGTTCAGCGATTGATTTGCTTTTCTTTTGCAAAGGTCCCATTCTGACGCCAACGGTGGATTGTAAGTCTCGTTAAACTAAATAAGCATCAGGCCATTTCCATACCCTGAGTCCCTGCACAACAAACACGGACCTAACTAAGTATGTAAACAAAGCAAAACCCAACTTAACAGTATGATTTTTTTTTCGATAACAGATAGCTGGGATGAATATCAATAAATGCACATAATAATAGTTCACGTTGGGATTTCAAAGACCAATAGAATTTAGAGGCAAATAAAGGGACCTAAAAGTCTGACCATCTGTTATTAATATGACCATAATTTCATAAAAGAGACTATGTTAACGCACACAGAAAAAGAGGATATGTCTGGTTAAAGAAGAGCCCCATAAAAAGCATTCCATCGACCACTTTTCTGCTCATTTACGAGGCACAGGTAAAGACCTTGTTCTAATGCCCTTGCAGTAGCCTTTAGGAAGCCACAGAACAGACAAGAAAACTAAGTGTTAATAACAATAAGCTATTCAAATGAATACTTATTAACTTTCACAGTACATTTTTATACCTAAAGCTAATAATCTGTCATTAATTAAATTAACAAAACATAAATAAATTGATGATAAAGCATTAGTCATCCAGGGTCTAGCCAACCAGGAAAATAAAAGTGGAATTCCACAGTACTGTCATGCATCTTAGTAGAATAAAAGCATCTTTAGGACATACCCACATTTACCGCTCTGCTAGCAAAATATCTCTTCTCATATCTTGCCTGAAATAATGCAACACGGCAGAGATACATATTTTATGTCCCACAAACAGCTGATTAGCCAATCACAAACAGGAAAGCTTCAGTCAGACATAGGTATCCAAATGATCAGAACATTTTCAACTTCGGCAAATGACTTATCAGATGCCGCACAGATAAGGCAGGTGCCTGGTGGTGGCCAGTGAGGTGATATCTCCACTTTGCATCTGTGTCTGGTCTACCAAAGCTCCCCACACACTCTGCCAGGAACAGCTCTCCTGACCTCTTTTCATTCTGAGTGATGCTCAACTTACGAATCCTTCTTTGCTCCCATAATCTCTGTCAAATTTAAGACACTAATGGCCACATTAGGGAAAAAAAAAAAAACTTTCCTAGGGGCCATGGTGTTTTATTACAATAATAGAATAAAAACTATGAAAACAAAGTGATCCTTTCCAATTTAATGAAAGATTTGTTATTTTTCCTTGTTTTCTGTGTGTGAGTTACATGCAACTTGAAAAATAGTTCTCGCAGCTCCCAAGGTAAAGAGACGTGTGAGTTACTTATGATTCATGAGGCCCCAGGCTGAAAACTAGCATGAGTTAAATACAACTCACAGGGCAGTTAACATGTTAATTTGTCTAAAGCGTTCCTTTAACCAGTCTAAAATAATGTTAACATACCAAAATATTGACATTTTCCCCTCACGCTTGTTTATGTAGAGGAGAGAAAATACAGTGCCTATTTTGATTTTACTGGTTCCAGAAGCTGCCTTGAGAAAGATTATACTGCTCATCCGTGCTCCTGTGGAGTTGTAACAAAACAACAGATCTAGGGGGAAAAAAATGTAACAAACTTTGCTTCTTAATTGTAGCTCATGATTTGGTAAGAAAAAGAATATAAACCCTAAGGGAGAAAAAAATTGCCAGGTAGATAAAGAAACTCTTTGGTGCGTCATAAAATATGTACCTCTGCCATTTTGGATTATTTCAGGCAAGATATGAGAAGAGATATTTTGCTAGCAGAGCGGTAAATGTGGGTATATCCTAAAGATGTTTTATTCTGCTAAGATGAGTGGCAGTACTGTGGAATTCCACTTTTATTTTCCTGGTTGTTTAGACCCTTGATGACTAATGCTAAATTATCAATTTATTTATGTTTTATTAATTAATAACAAAATGTTAACTTTAGGTATAAAATGTTTTGTGAAAGTTAATAAGTATTAATTTGAATAGCTTATTGTTAACACTTAGTTTTCTTGTCTGTTCTACGGCTTCCTAAAAGCTACAGGAAGGCCATGAGAATAAGGCCTTTAGTGTGCTTCATAAATGAGCATCAAAGTGGTTGGTGGAGTTCTTTTTATGGGGCTCTTCTTTAATCAGATGTGCCCTCTTTTAGGGGCTGTTAAAATAGTCTGTTTCATAAATTGCAATAATATTAATTAATGATGGTCAGACTTTTAGGTCCCTATTTTTTCCCTAAATTTTATTGGTCTTTGAAATCCCAACAGGGACTATTATTATCAGCATTTATTGGTATTCAATACTTGCTATTGCTTCATACTTTAAATATGATTCCATAACAAGACAATCTAAGGAGATTCATATTCAACCCCCTTCTTGAAAGATTCAAAAACATACTCTTCACTATCTTACTCCACAGAATCATAACATCACCATGCTTGATATGTCTTGCAGGTTCACTCAATAAAGTAATCAAAATTGTGAGTGCTATTTTAAAAATCTGACTCGAATGTTTATTGCAGCACAATTCACAATTGCGAAGATGTGGAATCGACCCAAGTGCCCATCAATTCATGAGTGGATTGATAAAATGTGGTATGTGTATACCATGGAGTTCTATTCAGCCATAAAAATAGATGAATTAATACCTCTTGCAATGAGCTGGATAGAGATGGAGCCCATTCTCCT
>RJWJ010005429.1:0-68298 GCA_004363605.1 Indri indri
CCTGCAGCAGGGTTCTATCTCCCAAGACCGAGCAGTTTTCTAGCTACTCTTTCCCAAACTCCGCTGGGCATTTGAACAGGAGATGATGAACAACAAGGGAACAATCAGAAAAAGGACAAGAGGTGATTTAAAAAAACAAAGCTTTTGAGATTTCCAGAGAGGAAAAAAAGGCAGGGGCAGCCATAGGACTATTGGCGTAATAACAGTTATTGAGTATATCAGTTAATAATGTGTTCAACTCCAAGTAAAAGAAAACCCGACTCACAGTGACTTCGACAAGTAAGGGCTTTAGGTGCGTTAAATAACAAGAAGCCCAGGGAGCACACGAGGGCTGGCGCAGCCACTCAAGGATGCACTGAGATCCTTCTGTCTTCTGCTCTGACATGCATGGCGCTTGGCTTTTCTCGTCATGCCCACCGGTGGCTGCTGCACCTCTTGGCATCCTGTATGCATCTCAGGCAGGAAGAAGAACAAAAGTCAGGGGTGCATGGTCCAGTGTGTTGCTTTTCTTCAGGGAAGCAAATGCTTTTTCAGAGACCCTGCTCAGAAGAATGCCACAGGAGTACCACTGACGAACACTGTTGGTCATCCCTAATTGGAGGGTGTCTGGGAAGAGCAAGATTTTTGCTCACCAGCCTCTTTAGTTGAGGAAGCCATGTGAGAAGGGCCCGGGAATGGGACTAGGAATGAACCAACCTATGGTGTGTGCCACACCAAGCATCTCTAAGTTTGGGGGACATGAGTCTCTCCACACCCATATTTCCCCTCCATATTGAACTTATAGTCAAGTCAAAATTCCTTGATCTGGGGTCAGGTAAAGAGTTAAACATCAAAATCAAGAAAACAAACACCTACGCTAAGTGTAAAGATCAGTAACGAGGTTGTAAACTGGAAACAGCACAGCTACCCAGCCTAGGACTGCTCCCTGACTTTCTCCTTGTATGAAACAACAGACGGGGGAGAGCAGTGAACCACATGGGAGTACCTTGTCATTCATTTAACTGGCCATTTTGAGTTCCTACTACGTGCCGGTCACCAGGCTTAGACATGGTCACACAGTGATGACAGATGAGGTCCTTATCCTCCAGTGCAGGGATCAGCAAACTAGAGCCTATGCCAAATCTGTCCCACAGCTGGTTTTGTAAATAAAGCTTTATTGGAAAACAGCCACACACATTCATTTGCACATTTTCTGTGGCTGCTTTTCTGCCACAACGGCAGAGTTGAGTCATTGTGATGACATGCTGCCAAAAATATTTGCTTAACTGGTTCTTTGTATTGTGGAAAACACAGACTACAAAAAATTAAACACATTAAGGGCCCAGATCATTCTGGAGTGTGATATTGCTACAAGGTGATGCGATGGAGAGTAATGAGAGGAGGGGCCCGTGACCTCAGGATGCTGAGGAGAGTCTCTCCTAGAAAGGGATATTTTGCCTGCAACAGGCAGTATAGGAAGGAGATGGACACCCTAGGAGAAGGGGGTTCAATGGCAAAGGCAAATGCCCTAAGGCACGAAAGAGCTCAGGACCTGAATGGAGCCAGAGTGGCCAACTGGATTGATGGGGAGAGGGCACCATTTACCAAAGCAGGACCTCATAGGGCGTGGGAACAGGGTTGTGTTTTATTCTTAGTGTGGTGAGAAATCCTTGAAGTCAAGAACTGAACTGACCGCTGCAGCTTCAGTACACAGAATGGATTGTCTGGGTCAAAAATGTAAGTAATGCAATCAGTGACTGTAATAACTTCAGCTGTGGCAGAGATTGGCTATGCATTTGCCAGAATTTTTATCTCTTTTAGGAAGTGAGAGGAGTGGAAGGTGGAGAATATAGCAAGACAACATTTCCAGACCCCTTCGCAGTTAAGTGTGGCCATGTGGCTAAGGTTTAGCCAATGAAATGTGAGCATTAATCATGTAGCCCCTGCCGGGATTGACCCATAAAACCCTCCCAAACATTATCTTCCTCCAGGCAGATGAACAAACTTGAAAGCCACATTCCAAAGATGGTGAAGCCACAACGATTAGAAGATCAGAACCCTGAATCACTATTTGGAGGAGAGTTAAGACCCATCAGCAGTACCCATTTTGAACTTTACATGAGGGAGAAATACATGTTTATGACACTCGAGCCATTTTACATGTTTGGGTTTGTTTGTTAGGGCATCACCTTGACTTGTAGTGATTGACGGCTTAGACTAGGGTGGTGGTTGTGGAAACTTGAGTCCCAGCAGCTGTGGGTGTGTCAGACTGGCTTAGGGTGCTGGGTAAGGGCGAACCTCTCTTTTACTCTTTGCAGCCTCACCCAGGAGCTAACCACTGTTCAGCACTTCACTGGCTCTTTCTGGGCTCAGCTAATCCTCTTGGAAACCTGCTCATCCTCAGTGCTTTGGGCTCTCTTGCTCCCCAGAACTGCCCTGCTCCCCAGGGACTGGCTGTTTGATGCCAGTTGCCCAGGCAGCTCTAACTCGTGCATAATGATGTTCCGCACCCCATGTTTTATTTCTTGGGTTTTCAATCCTTTCATAAAAAATGCATGCTGGATGAAAGGTTTTCCATACCAAACAGGCCAGAGATTTAGCACGGCCAGCTTAGCGATTCAAAAATCTTCCTTTTCTTTTTTTAATTTTTATTACAATTGCTCTGAAAGAAATCCCTACCATTTGATATTAACAAATGTAGCCACCGAAGCAGATGCACATACCCAAAGACACCAGGAGAATTAATTACCTACAGTTAGATCTGTTTCATCCTTTTTTTTTTCACTCCAAGGCAATGCTGCAAAGATGAGAGCTTTACTGCAGTCATCCACTACCCTCAAACCTTCTGTTTTTGTACCAGGGCCCACCAGGCAATGGAGATGACAGGAAACCTTCATGGGGAGACCCTTGGGCATACCCTTCTGGCCAGATATGTCCTGGAGTGACAGTTATCTTCTAATTTAACTAGAATCTGAATCTGAGGAAAATCTCAGAGGTGTGAGCTCTAGCAGTAAAAATAATAGCACTTCACATGTGGCTAAAGCTCTTCACTTACAGAAGGGCTCACACATCTGTTAGCTCCAATGGCTTCTGCAAGGGAGTGAAGAAGGCATCTGAAATTGCTGCCATACTTGGTTGCAATAATATTAGCTATCATTTTTGTGCACTTATTACATGCCAAGCACTGTTTTTTAGCCCTGTACATACATTAACTCATTTAATGCTCATAATATCCCAATGGTCTCATATTTATATGATAGAGGAAGAGTTTAAAGAAGAGAGAGGCAAAATAACTTACCCAAGGAAACCAATCTAGTAAATAATGGAACTGGGATTTGAACTCAGGAAGTCTAGAGTCAGAGCCCATGGTCTTAGGTACTGTGCTATTTTGTAAAGTATAGTTTCCAAACTATGGATTTGGAGATAGGATATTCAAACTCCAGCCCAAATTCTGCCATGAACAAGTTGTTATAACCTGGGGAAAATTATTCTGCCTCTCTTAAAAATAGCACCCCCCTTTTCTCAGTGTGGTAAATGTAAAGTAACCTACAGTTTGTTCGTGCATCCTTGTATCCAGACCCTCTGGCTGGCCCCTCCCACCCCTCTGGGCTTTTCATGTGATTTATCTTAGCCAATAGGACAACAGCAAAGGTGATGCCATCTTAAACGTGAAAGAGCTTGTGCAGTGGGCGTCATCCTCTCTTGCTGCTCCTGGGAGCCCTGTGACCATCATGTAAATGGATCTAGACTAGCCCACAAGGTGATGAGACACATGGAGCCATCACCCAGCTCACGGGGAGCCAACCTCCAGACATGTGAATGAGATAATGCCAGTTCATCTAGTCCTAGTGGAGCCACCAGCAGACCCCGAGATCAGCTAAGCCTGTCCAGACCAGAACCACCAAGCGCCACCAAGCCAATTCACAAAATAGCAAGAAAAAAAATGTCTGTTGTTTAAAGCCACTAGTTTTGTGTTGGTTTGTTTGCAGAAAAGCTGTCTGATACAATTAGTTAGGATTTGTTTCTGCCGAGAATGACAGATAATCCAAAATAATAGGGGTTTAAAAAAAAAATAGAAGTTTTGCTCTCAAGCAAGTAAAGTCAAGATCAGCTAAGAAGGTGACATGATCAACAGTGACCTAGGCCCCTTCATTCTTTTGCTCTGTCATTCTCAACACACAGCATTTTAGTCTTGGCCCAGATTGACTGCTTCAGCTCCAGCCATCACTTCAGCATTCCAGTGATCAGGGATGAGGCAAATAAAAGCACAGCCCCTCCTCTTAGGGATGCTTCCTGGAAATAACATCTATTTGATAACAAACTAAGTCACATAGTCCTAGAGGAGGCTGGTGATTATCTTTACTCTAGGAATACACGTATACAGCCAAAAAAAAAAAAAAAAATAGAGGCTCTATTAGTAAGAGTAACAATAATGGATGTTGGGAGACCGCCTTCAGTTTCAGCTGTGTATCTGCACCTACCCATGGATGAGAAAAGTTGCTTTCCACTAAAGAAAAGAGAACTGAGTTCGGACAAAAGGGTTACTTCCAGAGACAGGGTGGTTTAAGGAGTCAAGATATGAGGCAAAGCTCCTGTTCTGACTGATTACTAGCTGTGTGATCCACCCCTGGGCATGTCACTTAATATCTCTGAGATACAGTTTCTACATTTGTAAAACAGTGATAATGATAGCACCATCACAAATTAAATAAGATATACGTAAATGCTCTTAATATGAAATTTCATTAAACAGTTGCTACACATTTTGTTGTTAATGACCTTGAACAAATTTAATATTTTTTTCTTTCTTCAGACAAAAGAATCAAGGTTTTTAGGAAGAGGAGAAAGAAATGAGTGTGATATGCTCAAACCTGTGTTTTAGAAAGATCATTCATGTGTTTTATGTGTATCATATAAGCACGGATGGATGAATGGATGGTGGATGGATGGATGGATGAATGAGTGAGTGGGTGGATGTATAAATAGATCAATAGATCTATCAATCAGTCAATTAATCACTGAAATAAATATGGAGGAAAGATGGGAAAGAAAGAAACTCCCGGCAAAGAGATCAATGCTAAGGCCATTGCAGTAGTTGTGGTGGTGAGAATCATATTATAGATATTAAGAGGTATTATGACTGTATTTGGTAACCAATTAATGTGGAGGGACAGAAAATCAAAGAAATGAATCCTAAATTTCTGGCTTAGGTGACAGGGCTGGATGGAGTCATTCACTGAGAAAGGACATTAGGAGTAGGAGAATGTTTTCCCTGTATCCCCCGTCCATGTCCACTTAGACTGTCTCCTTGAACACAGGGCCATGACTTGTACTCAGGGGGAGGAATCTACCCAGTTTTCAGGGCCTCTCCCTGCTCCTATCTCTCTAGGATTCTCCTTAGCACTCAGCACAGCACTAGGAGGCAAGGGAGTTTATCCACTGGATATCATTATAGCGCTGTCACTAAAATTAAACCAAAAAAATTAAAAGTACTCATAGAAGGTTACTGATCTTTAATTTTGCTGAATAGGTCATCAAAAAGATACAAGAACTACCACTTATTATTATTATTATTAATTCATATAGAAAGAACATCCTCACAATAAAAAAGGAGGAAAGACATAATCTCAGAGTAAAGGTCATTCTTTTAAGTTTTTAATAAATTTAACTAGATGAAAAATTAACTCTATTGTCTTAATTTTTTAAAAAATTGTATCAGGGACTTATGGAAATTTTTTTCCCACAGTCTATGCTTTTTTTCTCTCTCTGAACTGCTGAACCGGAGTACCTCTCTCTGAAGGGACTGACATAAGATTATGTCGATAGACACTGGTCACCAACCAGACACTGTCTCAAACGCTAAACTTGTAATAGCTACTTTGATCTTCAGAACTGTCCTAAGAAGTGGGTGCTATTATTATTTCTACTTTCATATGAGAAAACTGAGATCAGAGATGTTAAGTGAGTTGCCCAATGTCACAGAAATCTAGGTTTCAGGTTTAGCATCATGTGTGCAAGTTGGCAAGCCTGTTCCATATTATGAATTCATTCCCTCACATAGTCATTCAACAAGTATTTACTGAACACCACCTATGTGCCTGGTACTTTGCCAGGTACATAGATGGCACAGCAAACAAGACAGACAAGGTCTCTGCCTTCCTGCAACTTAGGTATACCAGGAAAGACACAAAGCAAGCACTTCGGCTCATAGCTCCAGTAGAGACCACAGATGCTCCTGGGCCATGGTGATATAAGGTGGACCTTCTAGTGGGAGGATCAAGTGAGTTAAAGTTTCTTCCTTGCAGAGGCTTACTTAGAAAAACACCTTTTGCCCTCTAGAGGATCTCTCTTTTTTCTCTTTATTGAAACTGGCTTCCCATAAATCTGGAATCTTTGCTCTCACCAGTTCAAATAAAAAAATGGGTCAGATGAGGAAAAGAGGCCAGGGAAGGCTGCTAAGTCTTCCTCTAACTTAGGAAAAAGGCGTGCTGATAGCTCACACCTGAAGAAGGTGGAGGAGAACATTTTCTCCACACCTTCTACCTCATGCCACCTGGGGGCCTGCCTATTGGATTGAGTCCAATCCCAGGGCTGCACACAAGGGAGCCAAGCTCACAAACGGAGCTCTCAAACTTCGATTGTTCTCAAACTTCACTGTACATCAGAATCACCTGAGGGGGGTGGATTTAAAAGTAAGGATTGTAACTCGGTAATTCTAAACTAGCGCTCTGACATCTGTATTTTTAACACCCTCCCAAGGCGATTCTCATGCACACCAAAGTTTGAAAACTGGAAGTGTATGTCTTTATTCTCTCCTGCTTCGTGCCCCGCTGCCGTGGGCTCTCTCACTCCCTTTCCCCCTTGTGCACGCACATGTTGGGGTGCACTCGTTGCAAGCTCGGGGCCAGCTGGTGATCACACTGGGATTTTGGTTTAGGAGGCTGTAGATACTCTTACAGTTCTTTAGAATGTGCTAGCTTCTCTATTACTCCAGCTCTTCCATCAGGTGGACACTGGGCCCCTTGATGGCAAGGTGACGCCTTGTTTGCTGTTGATATTGCTCTTTGTGTAATGACCCCTCAGGATCCCATTTGAGGAGGCAATGTGATTGTAAGTGTAAGAGCCAGACAGCCCTGCATTCTAGGTGAATTCTATCACAGCCCCTATTACTTCCAATACCACTATCCAGCTCAGTTCGCCAGATAGCCAGCCCATGGCTCCGTGAAATACAGACCATGCCCCTCCAGGAATCAGCAAGGGTGTCACCACCCATAGACTAGAGCTGGCAATTCTGGATCTCTGCTACGGTCTCTCTCCATCTCTCGTGTGCTAACACCTGGTGTAGTTCTGCAGGTGGGAGAGTCAGATTTGGGCTCACAGCTGTGTCCCAGACAAAGGTGCTTGAAGAGAGGACCTAGATCTGATAGAGAGATCTCGTTCACTGCCTGTGGTGGGATAACATGTATTGCTTTCTAAAACCAGCCCGTGTTCACTGCAATCCATCCAGGACTCCTTGGATTATGGATCGGAGCCAGGGGGGTTGACGTGCCACACAGAATTCCCTACCACAGGTTCCCCTCTTCCTTATCCTGTTTTGCTTTTATTCACGTCCGAGGAGCTAACACACCACTGAGGCCTATTCAGGATGGTGGGGTTGGGTGACCCCACCACCAGAGGGCAGGTTCAAGTACAAAAAGTGGAAGATTTTATGAATAAACTAACAAAGAGAAATGGCCGTATTATTGTAGAGGGAATATCTTGTTCGACTGGATTGAACCTCAATGTCTGCACCTGTAAAATAGGGCCAGTACTGCCTAGTACAAAGTGTTGAACTCAGTGCTTAGGACAAGCAACAGATGGGATCCTGATACCGTGTTTTTGATCATTGTTAAAATTTCTGCAGAGTTTTCTCAAACCCAAGGACTGAAAACAGAAATAAAAAGGCAAGTTCTTGTACCACTGTGGCTCTAGAAAACAGGTTTGCCCAGGGACCTGGAAAAAAACATTTAGCAGGGAAGACAGTTTCCGTGTTAATAGTCAAACAGAAAATTATGGTTTGGGTTTAAAAAGGAGAACTTCTAATGAATGGGATAGACTTTTAAAAACATATGTTAATAGACCAGAAACAGTAGGAAAGAGATACAAAAGGAAACACAGATGAGGCAGAGCCTAAAAGACCCCTGTAAGCAGCCTTAGCCCTGCCTGTGAAAGAAGCAGTATGAGGCTGCTGTGACGGGCAGACCCTGGCAGGGTCTGCGTGAAAAAAGTAGGTGAACGCCAGGGGGATGTGGAAACGGAAGGTTAAAGGAAGCTGAGAAAGTCCTCATTGTGAAAGGCAAAATGATGGCTGCAAGAGGTGTTCATGCCCACGCCTAAGTAGGAAAGGTTGCCCAAAGCCTGAGAAATTCAAAAGCTAAGAGAGGCAAAGTGGTAGGTGGAAGCATATGATGGAGAGAATTGGCTTTCATGAAATCCAAGGAGATGTACATGTGAGAAGTGTCACCCAACAGTAGCCCCATTTCTGAAATCCGAGGAACTGGAGGCCAGGACCTTGGACAGAGCTCATACGTAACTTGGCACTGGGATGCCACGTGTTCAGAGGGCAGAGGGAAATAAAGGCATTTTAAGTATTAAAAAATGCACGATATGAGAAATAGGGGCCAAAAAAAAAGATGTAAAATTGGAGGCATTCCCAGTGTGCATTTCCAAGCTCAGCTAGAGTAATAACTGGAGCCAACATTTACTGAGCACTTCCTAGGTAGTAAGCACTCCTGTGAGCTCTCACATGCTTTATCTCATTTGAGCTTTAAGAGTATATTAGTTATATGCTTCGATAGAAAAGGCAATCATTGTGTTGTGAAAATTTTCTCTGGGATTCAAAGAAGTATGATGTCACAATCAGAGATGTTTAATTGGGTTTTAAGTTCACAGGATAGCAAACAACTCCGGTCAATTGACCTGAATGTACTAAAACTTAAATGTAATTCACTTTCTATTCTCTCTGCTTTCCCTATATGCTTTCTACTCTCAAATAAAAATGAGATTTTTAATAGTCTATGACTGGTTGAAGCAATCACATGGAGATTGTAACAATCATTTGGAGTCTGTTTGGAAATTTTTTTTTTTTTTTTTTTGGAGAAGGATCCTAGTGTACAAGGAAACTTGTGTCCGCCCTATGGTCCTGATAGCTCCAAATCTTTGTAAAAATGGGCTGTACAAGAGGAAAGGATTTTGAAGTGCCTAACTTTGAGAGGCTAAAGGAACAGTAGCAGTTCAAAGGGAAGATGGTACAGATTCCAGCTGCCTAATAAGGCAATTAGAATCCTTCAGGATACCAGAGCGAAACATCTTTGGCTATGACAAAGCAAAATAAGATGGTTACATGCTAAGAGAAAATAACTTTGTGTATTTTTGCATCTTTTTATGTTTCTCTGGACACATAAGACTGATTTGGGAAAAGAAGAAATGTATAGTGTTACCTTAATAAAAAAATATTGAAAACATTTTACATTGCTAATATCCTATAATAATTGGACTATTCTATTATTTCAAGAATACTTTACAACCCTCTCTTGGAAATTTGTTTGGATATATAGCTGAGCATAATTTGTGTAAACATACTGGACCATCAGTTTTACTTTGAGATGTAGTATAGAATCCCCTAGAAGATTTTTCCAAAATTAAAAAGGAGTTAAAAATGCAAATAAATCCCAGGGCTCCATATGGCCCAGTCTTGACATGAGGTCACATTTAGAGAATAACAGTTGACATTTGTTCCACGCTTACATTATGCAAGGTAGCATTCTACATTCATTCATGTACTACCACATGTAATACTTACAACAACCTATGAGATAGGCACTGCTATTATACCTGGTCCAAGTCATCTGCTGCATCTTGCTTGGATTATGGTAATTATTTCCACCTGATCTCCTTGATTTTTTTTTTTTTTCACGAATCCCTACAGTGGTTTTTGACAATGTAGCACTCAGAGGGATCAATGTAAAACACAAACCATATCGTATCCCTCATCTGTTCAAAACCCTCTCATGGCTCTGACTGCACTCAGCATAAAAGCCAAATTCCTTATTTTGGTCTTCAAATTGGTGATCAAAGTCTCTGTTACCTGTCTGGCCTCCCCTCCCGACGCCATCCTCCTGGCTCACTCCACTCCAGCTTCATTGGCCTCCTTATTGTTTGTCAAATACGCTCTCACCCTGAGTCTGTCTGGCTTTCATTTGCTCAAATTTCACCTTCTTAATAAGGCCCATTCCAATTCCTTTATTGAAAATTACATTCCACCTACCAGGCTGCCTCCTCTCCTTTCCCCTGCTCTATTTTGACACAGCATTCAGTTTCCTTATTCATTAGATTTGTTTCTCATTGTCTATCTCCTCCCATAAGAATGTAATTCCAAGAGAACAGAGATTTGGATTTGCTTTGTTCATGTGTGCAGCCCAAGGACCTAAAACAATGCCTGGCACATACGGGCACTCAATAATCATTGGTAGAAAGAACGAATTCATTCCGGTTTTGAAATGAGGAAACTGTGAAACTACCCATGGAATGATTAAAGAACTGGTCCAAGATCAAAGCCCCGACAGTCTGACCAACGGAACCAGTGCATGTATCTCCTCCAAGAAATACAGTCCGTTACCCAAAATGTGAGTTAAAGCTGATTTCCATCAAAATTTCCTCTCGTTCCATAACTCATTCCCATAGACTCACGTCTTTTCCCTGTCTCTCATATATAAGGATCTATGTCTTACAGAGAGAGAGAGAGAGAGAGAGAGAGAGAGAGAGAGAGAGAGAGAGAGAGAGGGAGAGGGATGGAGGGATGGAGGGATGGATGGATGGATGGACAGATAATATAGATATTGATTCACGAGAGAAATTCCTGGCTGTTTTATAATTGCTCTGATTTACACAAAAAGGCCCTGAACCAACTCTGAGGGAGAGCTGGAGGCTGAGAACAAGTGAGGAGTGATCAATGTCAGAACACTCAGTGGGGCAGGGATGAAGCTGTTAATACCAACACATTTTAGAAGTTTTTCTTTTGCATGCACACCCTGTTTCAGGGCTGACTCAGTAGATCTGTGATGAGGTACGAGAAGTTTTTTAACTTCACAGGTGGATCTTAAGTGCACCTCTGGCTCAGAAGCCCAAAGAGGGAAGGTCTTCTTATTCTACTCTGTAGTATCTGGGAACCAGCCTTATTTGAATGAACTGATGCATTTGTAGAGACTTCTTGAGACAAAGTCATGGAATGACTGAACACTCATCTCATTGGCATGTATTTAGAATCAGTCGTAAAGATTAGAGGAGAACCCTACAAAGATTTTCTGGGACTCCATCAGTCTCCTCTGAGGCTACAGCAACATGCCTGGCTCATCACTGCCCGGGGTGATGAAACGTGTGTTCATAGGAGAAGAATAAAATATGGGCAGAAATTTCCAGCACTCTCCTCCTCTCAAGCCCATTATAAAACAAAAGAAGACTCCTATGTGGATTAAAGATCCAATTGGATCATGGTCCAAGAATGTAGAGTGTTGGATTAAACATTCTTCCATGTAGAACGTTCTATTGAATCTGATTTTCCTCTTTAGTTTCCTTCTCTGTCTTGTCAACATGTCCATCAGCTGCTGTTTCTAGGAGAAAAAAGCTCACCTTCCTCGCCAACTTTAGAAAGCCCACAGGAAACAGACAAGCTTGAGAGTAAAGGAAATCTGAGACCAGGCGCCTAGAATCTCAAGACATTTTCCTGGTTCCCCAACTTAAGGGGATGTTTCATCCCTATTCTAGGCTCCCGTGGTTCCATGCAGACCAGAATAATTAGGTGTTGACGATGGAGATTCCAACTCATCCAAATGACCTGGGCCCTCCCTAGCCCCACTCAATAGCAGAGCTTGGGAATCTACTCATCTGGGAGCTGTCTTGCCTCATTCCTGTGTCAGTTCTGACCAGAGAAGAGCCATGGAGATTCAATGTAGGCCTGACTAGGAGTGGGGACTAGAATCGATTTGGTGGTCATAGATTTGATATCTCTGTCCCTGGAGTGGGTCCTGTGCACCAAGATCTCAGCAAGCCACAGCCTCTCTCAGCCACACAAATGTGCAAACCTGGAAATGCTGAACCCGTATGGAGTGGCTAGAGCCCCTCCCTGCACCACACGCATGCACGCACATGCACACACACACACACACACACACACACACACACACCAGCCTTCACTGGCCACCTCCTTCCTATGGGGGAACAGCACCCCCATGCTACAAGGCATCCATGGAGTTCCTAATGCAAATTGGACTGAAACTCCAGGACAGGGTGATTGCACCCCACCGGCCACTGAGTGTCTTGCGTTGTGGTCCTCACCCCAAGGACTCTGAATAGTGATGCTACACAGCCAAACCCAGAAGCAGAATTCTTCGTGCTCACTCACACACAACCCCCACTGCTGGCTCCCTCCACAGCCCAGCAGCTGCAGCTGAGACACCCACTTCGCCCAGATGGAATAATGTCCCCCAGGAAGCTACAAATCATTTGTTGCTGACCCCTCCCGCCCCACCCTTCCTTCTCCTCCTCCCAGGAGCTGGAAGCATCAAGACCACCAGATGGAAGGTTTCTCCTAGATGCGTCCTACAGAGTGCAGCCGCGCACGGGGAAGCTGACACAATGTCTTCAAACATTTTTAATTGCTCTGTCAAACTGACAATTATAGAACTAATTATTGAGGAGACAATACCAGATACACTGACTGAATCAAGCGTCAACTGAGTTTTTATGTAATTATGCAATTGAATGAATTGAAGGCTACAGTAATGGACTATTGCTGGTTAATTAGGGACTCCCTTTATGCTAATAATGCCATTTATTTTTGACTCACGGTATTTATTTTCAGTGTCTAAAGCACTGGACACATCTGCTTTGACACTGGCATGTTGAGTGTTTTTCAGAGGGTTTGGCTGCCAATTGTGCTATTTATAGGCAGCAAACTTATTCCATTCACTGATTGAAGAGCTCCAAAGGGCTCCTGTTATATTACAAGCATCTCATTTTAGACCTAGATTTTAATTATCCTACTGCCGGGTGAGATTCCCTGTCTTCCTTCTCCCTGAGACCTGAGGAAAATAAAATTAAGGGGCTGCGGCAAATGGTCCCCAAACTGCACCCCATCAAGGTCAACCCATGCAAAGAGGCAGAGGCATAATTTTGTGTTTTGTTTTGTTTTGTTTTTTCTCATTCCCCAGCCTCTCCGAATCTCCCTGGATCCCTTTCCTAGCACATGACAGGCCTAGAAACCAGAGTGTAGAGCAGTGGTTCTCAACCAAGGGCCAGGGGACACTTGTCAATGCATGGAGACATTTTTGTTTGTCACAAGTAGACTTCAAGCGCATAGAGGTTGGGGATTCTACTGAACACCCCACGACACACAGGACAGCCCCATCAACAAACAAAGAACCATCCTGCCCAAAGTGTCAACAGGGCTGAGGTTGAGAAACACCAGCACAGAGCATCTGTAAGCACAAAGCAAGTGGGTTTCTGCCACTCCAGTTTTGCAGAGGAAAACAAATGTTTTGCAGCATCTAAACCATGATGGAACTGTCAAAAGTATGTGAAGTCAGCTACATAAATTGTGAAACGTGAGTCACAGTTATGTTTGTTCTACAGCAGTGTAAAAACTTGGAGGAATTTTTTTTTTCTTTTTATGAAAATAGAAAGATGATGGTCATTTTCCCCAGGAAGAAGCCAGGATCCTCTCCTGGCTCTTTGGTCTCCTAACGCCGATCAACACAAACCTGTCTGGACAAAGTTGCTAATTATCTGGAGCAAAATGAAAAAACAAAGGAGAACGTGGTCAAGTTTTCATCATCCTAAATTCAGTCAATTTTTCACTTTAAGATTATGGCCTTCCTGCTTTCTAAGAAGACATCTTGTGTTTTTACCTGCCCAATGTCCTTTTTTTTGGTCTTGCTTTTTATATTTTTTTTGAATTATCTCTCCTCACTCCTTTTCAGTCTGTTGGTTTGGGTGTAGGTGGGTAGGGGCTGCTGGACACCCTACTAGGATTCTGGTAGGTGTAAGATCCAGGCCTGGCTGATCCTTCTAGACTATTCTGTGGCCTCAGTGATTAGTCAGGGAGGTGCCAGTGATCTAGGAGTTAACCTGAGACTTTTGATGAAGTAAAGAAGTTTTATTTTTGTTTGCTAGACTGGAGTCAGATATGATGAAAACTTGGAGCTGACCAAGGCCATCTTTGCCACCCCGAAAAGTAAACATTCCCAAGATATGTGGTCGGCCCAAGAGAGGAGGGAGGGGAGGTGTGAATGTATACAGAAGGGCAAAAGTGTATGTATCCTGGTTCCAGCCATTCCTGCAGCCTGTATTGCCCAACTTTTCTGTATCATTATCTCCTGGCTTAAGCATCACCTCCTCATTCTTCTCTCTTGGCTTGTCCTCCTCTGCCAGGCCCCTGAATGTCATTGTGCCAGAGGACTCTGCCAGGGACCCTCTCCCTCTCCAGCCTACCCCTGCTTCAGTGATGTCTTGTCCTCTCTTCCTCCCTCAGTCACCACCCATGTGCTGAAGACTCTCAATTTTGTATACTTGGGCTTCCTCTCTGTCCAGACATCTCCACCTGGAAGTCCCAACAGCGCCGCAGAACACAGCTGTTCGTAGCTGCACCCCTTACCTTCCCTCCCTGGTGTCTCTTCCCCTGCAACTCTTGTCTCATGGTGGTACTATCGTTCCCCAGGGAGCCAGGGCAAGAAACAGACACGAGCCTCGAATCCTCCTTTTTTCTCATCCTGGATGTTTCTCTCTCTGCCCTCTACTCCCACCCACTTCCTCACTCCTCCCACGTGTCCTGTTATTCACACCGAACGTGCACTCCCTGCCCCCGCCCCCACTCCTAGCTCTGCTTGGAAGCCCTTCCCTATCCTTCTCCTCGAAGCCTTCCCAGACCCGCCAGAATGGGTTAGTGCCCCTCCCTTATGCTCCCAGCACATGTCACCACTTTTCATTGCAATTGTTTACTTTGATAATAGCTACAGTTACTGAGCTTCCTAAATATCAGACATTTTACCCAAGTTATCCTTAATGCTCACAACATATTCTTAGAGGAAGACTATTATCTCCATTCTACAGATGAGGGAAGTAAGAGTATAGAGAGCTTGAGTCAGTTGCTCAAAGTTGAGTAGCCAGGAAAAAAGCAGAACTGAGTTCTGATCCAGGCAGCCCGGCCATGAATGCTGTGTATTGGCCACACACCCCACTGCCTGCTCATCCTCCCAGATTGAAAAATTAGCTCTTTAAGGATGAGGTCAACAGCTTTCACCTGTGTGTCCCCACTAGCCAGGAATGCGACAGGTTTGGTGTCAATCGATATTTGGCTGTTTTAATGAATGAATGAATGAAGTTCCATCCTGTCTCTGAACATAGGTATTTTATTTGTTTTTTTTCTGCAAATGGCAGGGTTGGGTCACAGTCAACTTTCAGATTCTGTGATGCTATAATTCTAACAAATTCTATCCAGTTATTAAAATTGCAAAAATAAGTGACTCACCTGTTTCTGTCCTTGTATCAGTTATTTTCTATCTAAGAAAAACTTGATCATGTGCAGTTCGGATGGTCCAAGGAGAGATGCCAAGTGAACCAAGCTTTTAGGAATCACTTACTCTGCCTTCATTCTTTTCACCTCAAAAGTCTCAACCAATGAAATTAAATGATACGCAAAGTCCCAAATCACCTGGCCCTCCTCCTGGTACCCTCTCCTGCTCTAACAAAAAGCACAGAGGGGGAAAAGCTCTATAATAAAAGTAGGAGAACAGTGGTGTTCACTTGCTAGATTGGCACTGTCTTCATTTCTAACTCTGGATTCAAAGCAGATCTAATTAGCTGGGCTGAGACCAGGAAAGAGAATTCTTGCATGGTTTGCACCTTCTCAGAATTCCATGGCAACAAAACCATCTGGAATGAGTGACAATTACAGTATATTTAATGTTAATAACCTTACCGGATTTGGGTGCAAAGCATGCTGGAATTTCAGCACCATGAGCTGATGAACAGTGGAAAACCTGAAGTGGATAGGATGGGCAACTCCAGAGACAGCAACAACCCTAGTGCTTTTCCCAAAGGCTGATGGTGGAATGTACACAATCCAAGTGCCCTACTGTCTCGGGCTCTATTCCGGCTGGTGTCAAAACCCAAAATTGTCCACAGTGATTAGTGGATAAAGGCAGCAGGATACCAGGTGGCAGGTGGCACTTAAAGTCTAATGCATGGGAAGATCATAATTTCTATTCATTTATAGAAAGATTTCAGTAAATGGCTGAGCAAACAAGAAACAAAGCCCTGTACTCTCAAGAGAAGAAGCTGATGAAATCCAGAGGGGATACAGAAACCCAAGTCAAGGGATAGAAGGAAAGATTAGCAACCCAGTTCCACTGCACAAGTGGAGACCCAGGCAGGGAAAACGAGGCAGGTGCAACACCAAAGAAGGCAAGGCACAGTTGAAAACTCCGATGCCTGTGGAGGGCAGGGAAACAACCAGTATGAGTCAGGTGGTCCAGTGGAAACCGGTGATCTGGAAGGCACAGGTCTGATCTAAGGGGACAGCTTCTAGTCAACTCTATCCCTTTGCATAGTGCCCAAATTGCTGGGCCTTCCAATGTTTCAAGAGAAGCCAGAAATCTAGAGTTCGTGTGAAAATCCCACACATTTGAGATGTTGGCAACTAGTTTTGCATATTTTAAGACACTTTGCAGACCAAACAAAACTGTCTGAAGGCTAAATATGATCCTGCAGCCTCCCTGTTTGAGATTTCTGCAACCAAGGATTACGGAAGCTCGGAAGCTCAGAGCGCCCTCTGGCACATGGGACATTGGCTCCATAGTGACAACACCAATTCCAGAGGCAACTCCTGCTGGCAGCTGAGGATTCTGACCTTCAGGTTACAGTTGAGGAAGCGGGAGTGGGGAGGGGCAGGGACCTCAGACGAAAGTCTTCAGTGATTTCAGAAATATAAGACTAAGGAGGGAAAGGTTCACACTGATCCCAGAACCATGGCGTGTTATGGAAAGGAATGGCAGGAGAAATTGGTACAGCGTGTGCTGAATCGGAGCCAGAGAACTTGCCAATAATTGGTGCTAAAAAAAGAAAAAAACCCACAAGCAGCAGATTCGGAAGGACTCCATTGATATCCTCTCGCTGCACGCACCACTCACCATTTCCATGCACACAGAGCTGCTGACAGGCGAGGTGGGTGGTTGCTCTGGTCCCCGCCCCATGGTAAGATCCCTAGATGTACTCCACAGCGCCCCTGAGTTCCGGGTGGGGCTGAGCCCCAGTGTCTACAGCCTGCTCCATGACACACCCTTTGTCGACTTCCTCCCTCCTTCACTTACCTCCCCAGTTCCCTGCCTCCTAAAATCGCCTCCCAAATAAACCACGCACACCCACATCCCTGTCCCGCAGGGTCTGCTCCCGGGGAAACCAGACTAAGGCGGTAGCTTTTGAAGCCTGAGGATGAAACCTTAGAGGCGGTGGATGGACAGGATGATGGATGCGACTGATTCTACGGAGCGTAGAGGGCGCTCTGGAACAAGGGGCTGGACACAAGGCTGGGGCTCCTGGAATAAACCCCAGGTTTTATGTTTATACTATCAGCCCTAGGGAATCTTTATTTAAAGATCTGGTCTGGGCGCTCTCGCTCTCTCTCTCTCTCTCTCTCTCTCTCTCTCTCTCTCTCTCTCTCAGCCAGTGGCACATATAATAATATATAATACACTGTCTTTAGGTATTTCTGCCTCTGGTTTCTGTGTCAAGAAATTAATGATATGTAAATGAATCCCTAAGTACATCGAGGAAGATTCTGATAAAAAGAACCTGAAGTGATCCCTTTTGTAAAGGGTCAAAGACTCTGGTTGTGCAAATAACTCCTCTTCGGAGTACTGAACTTTTCATAATCTGTTATATGATAAGGTTCATCTGTGATGAGCTGGTCACGGCCACCCACCACTTACCTGCACTTAAGAGTTAAGTCCCGCAGGAAGCCAAAATTTCTATCACAAGTCGGTGCCCGCCCTCAAAGCCTGCTTACTCACGTATTATGCACAACTCTAACAAATATACGTGATTTTGGAGGAGAGGCTCCTGGAAGCAGGCATGGGGCAGAGGGCAAAGACGACAGTGGGTAGCCAACAGCAGAGAAGAAAAGCAGAAAGTGCATGCAGAAAAGACAGAAGACCTCAACAACAGTAGCATTTTCGAGCTGTTCAGTGTAGGTTCAAACACTCCTTCCCGGCACAAGTGTGACAAACAGTATGTAGAGTCTGTGAGATGATCGTGCACACGTGCACAAACACACGTGCACACGCGTTCCAGTTGCCTACACAGGCTCACTGGTTTTTCAGCACATCACCCTGAGAGGAAGGTAGAGTCACAGAAGTGCACTGGCCAGCCCCAGCACAAGCTGTGACAGAGACAGGGCACCATCAAGCAGCTTACAGGAAAGTGGGTGAAAAACAAAGGACATGGTTGCATCACCTCCATGTCGGGAACCATATTCAAAGTCCAAATCCTGACACGTCTGGAAGATCCTGTTAGACCCAGGACATGCCAGCTCACGATGGTAGGAGTGTCCTGCCCTCCTCTATGCCATCTGTGTGCCAGCCCCATCCCACGGATGGGAAAGAGAGGGGCAGTATCGGACCTCACGCACCATGTGCCCCAGAGCCCAGCCCAGATCCTGGCACTCTGTCCTCCCATCTGCGCAGTGCTCAATTACCAGAGGGGGCTGTTTCCACATTCTCCTTGTCACCAAATGCATGGAAAGCCCTGGGATGAAATTCTTTGCAAGGATTGAAAACAGGTGGTACAGACAGCACCTCACGAAAGGAATTCCCCAGGCAAGGTCAGGAAATGTATTGATGATAACCTTTCTGGGAGCAGAATCAAACAGAGAGCTTTCTGTTTCCAATTACACGAGGTGGCATTAGCGCAATGCTGGAGAGAATTTCCCATCTGTTTCTCTGCTCAGCCCCCCACCCCTGAAGACACCTCAAACCTCCCAAGAACACACAGCATCTCCTCACCTGTCTTGGCT
This sequence comes from Indri indri, assembly GCA_004363605.1. Lineage (NCBI taxonomy): Eukaryota > Metazoa > Chordata > Mammalia > Primates > Indriidae > Indri > Indri indri. The sequence continues at coordinate 19,082 of RJWJ010005429.1, forward strand.
TCTCTTACCTAAGTAGGAAAGCTAATTTCCATCAGTAGGATCTAAGCCATGCATAAGTCCCTCCTCTTTGCCCAGCTTCCCTCTTTCCAGAACATTTGTCCCTCCATGACTGAGGATAATGCTGAATATCTCGCCATACTGACTTCCCCCTCCTCCCCTTCCTCCTACGTATCATGATGCAAAGCCAGCGTCAGGGCCACTGTCAATGTGGGAAGGAGGGACGGGAGTCTGGGGCATCTGCCTGGCCCAGAAGAAGCTGCAGCTGAGCTGATTCTGACGGCCAAGAGGGAAACACACAGGGGGCAGGAGAGAACCAGAGGACCGGCAGGAGGCACTGAGAGTGCACAGTCTGGTACATCACAAGGGGGGAACTTGAAACAGGCAGATGGGAGTGGGCTCTGTTATGGCAGGGAGTTCCTTGTCACTGGAATTGCGTGAGCAGAGGTAGGACGACTCCCTGCCAAAGCTGTAGAAAGTGTATCTTCACTGGGTGGATCATTGTTCCAGATCAGAGGTTCCCAAATAGGGCTGTGCATCAAATCACCTAGGATAATATATATATATATAAAAAAAAAGTCCAGACTTCACATCAGAATCTCTGGGAGTCAGGCCTGGGAGTCTGTCATATTTTATGCTCCATGATAATTCCAATGTAGCTGTTCCATGGACCAGTTTAGGAATTATTTCCCTAAATGATTCCTAAGTTTCCTCTAACTTGGATATTCTATGAGTTGAGTCACTGTGTGATCTTATGTTCAGATAAACCATTTGAAATTGATTTTTGTAGGCAAAATGGTCAAATACATACAGGCAGTATTATGTGTCTCAATATAGTATAGGTTTCTGGTCTCGAGCACCGACATTTCCTTATTTGTGAAACTGGGGCATTGGACAAGACCACTGGGTTTCAGACACTGTTTTTAGGTATGGAACATTTTCTTCAAAAAAAAAAAAATCAAAGGCCTATCATTTCCAGCACAATTAAGAGAGGATATCTTGAAAACCGTCATGGAACAAAACACCTAAAAATGAGGGATAACTATGATAAACATCCTTTTAAATGCATGGCCACTCTTACAAGAAAGTTCTAGAAGTATCTCAATGTGAACATAGAAACCGTCCCTGGGAAGCATGTTATTCAAACAAGATGGTTTGATGCCTGTAGAGGGATGAGAGATGAGGCTCTAGGCACAGGAAGGAAAGGAAATGGACCATAAATGTATGTCTAAAACAGAATAGTTCAAAGACTACATCCCAGAGAAAATATGAACCAGAATGGTGCCGCCCACTGGCACAAGGATATGGTAAGGAACCATTTCTGTCTTGTATCTCACATAGACTTGGAGTTTTAGTTTACCCTGGACCCCAAGCTGGTCAATTAACATAAAAACCAGCCCCAGGCTGCTGCCACCCCTGGTAACCTCAAAGAAGTAAAAATAACACTGAGCAGGAAAGACACACCACCCCACCAGACCACACAGGATTCCCACAGATAAAGTCCCACTGAAGATAAGCTCTCAATCCAGCAATCACAGAAAGGAAAGGAAACAATGCACCATGAGCAAAAGTCAGCAGACACTAGAAGCAGCGGATTGAATGCCCAAGAACTTTACATAACAGAGCTATACAACAGAAACCATCAGAGATCTGACACAGCATTCCAGTGTGTGTCCAGCAGATAAAAGTAGAGCTATTTAGGTAAAAAGTGGGGAGGCCTGGGGAACCCCAAGGCACCTAAGTGCTCTCAGAACACAGATAGGCACCACTGGATGAGAAGGGACGTGAGGACTGCCAGCTCCTACAGGCAGCACAGGCCGCAGGCATCGCCTTCCTTTGGTTCTTTCTCCTTCCCTGGTTCCTCCCCTTTGGCCTCACAAAGAGGTACTGGTTATTGCTGTCCATCAGGGCACCTGCTCCAACCCCTTCCTCTGCCATTTGATAGCTATATAACTTGGGGGAAGGCTCCTAAACTCTCTAGCTTCAGTTTCCTCATCTGTAAAATGGAGCTTTATCACCCTGGGTTGTTCTGCAGATCACAGAAGGTCACCAAAGGGCTCCAACATGGAATGGAGGCAAATCACAACCACCATGACCACATTTTGTGGGTGACAGAACATTTGGTGTGAGAAAGAGCCATTTGCTGAGAATATATGGACACAAGTGAAATTGTTTATGCAAGTGGCAAACCAAATACATTTCTGCTGAGTCAGAAGGATGGTGACATTTTTTAAGGATGAAAGGATAATGATCACCGTGCTAGTTACTTGCCTCCCCACTCACCACCCCACCCATCCTGCTTCATTCTCTACATTACTGTGTTCTGCTACATACCCCAGTCCACCGGGGACAGCCTCACCAGGGTTGCCCTCTGCCTTCTAGCTGCGTTTGGACGGTGGAGGCCATTGGCAGAGTCTGCAGGGCAGGAGGAGAGAGAGGATGAGGTCAGAGTATTCCTTCCCCTCTCCCCCTTCCCCGGCTCCAGCTCTCCTGGACTCCAGTAACACGGTAACACCGTTCTCCCCACTGTTGCCTTAACTCCTAAGGGTGTTACAGGTTCTCACTGTAACAAGTCATTAACTGCCTCAACGTCCCTTCCTGGCCCCTTCCATCCAGCTTGCACCTATATAATGTCCCTTTATTTGAGTTTCTGCATTTCCCCCAAATGAGCTATACTTCCTGCTCTACCCTGAGTGAGTCAGTCTTTAGAATAAGTCTAAATCCCACTCCTCCAGAGAAAAGAAACCCAATTGTTAGAAGGGAAACTTACTCCAATTTTTTAACCTTAATGACTCTCAGTTTTTGCATCTGCGAAATGGCCATAAATAATCTCATCTCTTCTGCTCACACAGGATAAAACTGGAGGGTTTGAATGTCCCTGAAAGCAACTCCAATTAAAAAGAGACATTTCTTACTGAAAAGGAATTTCAGCTGCCAAAGCTGATAATCTATCCAACCCTGAATCTTGTGGGTTACTTATCCTGCCAAGTTCTGAGGCCAGAGAAAGGCCAGGGAGAAATTGTAGCTTTTTTAAAGAGAATATTTGAGAGATTGAAGCTTCTTAATTCTTCATTGTGGAGGGGAAATTGGGCCCTAAATTATTTATGGTATTTTAAATTTACTGACAGAAGCAGTTTTGAAAACTTCACTGTTCTTTTTGAAAATAATTAACCTACTTAAACATTTTAAATCTTTTAAAATATTTCCTATTAAATGGTAAAATGAGGGGGAAATAATGTTCTTAGAAGAAGCTGTTAGGAGCCGAGAGGAGAAGAACCCACGGCCCCCCAGTCCAGGATCCTGGGGCAGGAGATAGACCCTAATTCTGGCTTCGACCTCTTTGTGGGATCAGTCTTGTTCATGACCAGGGGGTAGCAGGGAAGAGATGGACATTTTACGGGATTCTTTGGAAAGATCTAGGACTCCTGAGACCTGGATTCCAGGTTGACACAACCCTATTGGTTGCAAATGATAGAAAACCCAACACCAACGAGTTCAAGCAAAAAGATGATTTATTGGTTTATATACCCGAAATGTCCCTGGGCAGGGCTGGCTTTGAGAAGGCAGTCAACATATCTTATTCCCCTGGCCTCAGTAATCAGTTCAGAGATGTTCACCTGACCCAATCAGAGAGAGCGAGCTGTCATGCACCTTTTTCTCCGAATCTGGGTAAGGAATATATGTGCTCCTCCCTACTGGGCTTCCTGCAGCGACAAGTGGTACATATTTTGTCCCCAGCACAACTTCTCTCAGTTTTTCTTCCTCCAGGAGGACCATACTCTCACACAAAGTTTCCCCTCCAACTTATAAGACGTCTGCTTTGTATAGCATCTGCACAGATTTCGCACAGACCCTGGAAGTGCTTCACTGAGACCACCTTGCCCAGTGGCTTCCAGTCGGGCTTGCCCAGCAGCAGGCCCCAGCGGAAGAAGAGAGGACGAGAGAGGAGTCATAGTATCTCCTCCACTCCCAGCCATAGTGTCCTAGAGCCAAGTAGGAGGGTGGAAAGAGTCTCCTTAACAACATTCCCAGGAAAAGGCTCTTCCATCTCATGAGCTCTGACTGGGTCACATGCGCACGTCTGGACCAGTCGCTGTGGCCAGGGAAACAAGACACCGTCACTGGCTTAGGCCCAGAACACATGCCCCACCCATGAGCCAGGAGGACCTGAAATTCACTGGCTTAGTCTGGTGGAAGGTGTTAATTCAAAGGGGATTTTGATTAGATAGTGAAAATAATTGAGCATGGACACTTAGGTCACCCACTGCAGGAATTGCCTACATTTCTACCAGATGACCTCCACTTATAGTTACTTTATTCTTTGGAGATTTAGGTAAGAGTTTCTTATTTTGCCCCTCCCAGCTCACCAGAGTTGCAATGCGGCATAAAGCATAAGACGGACATTATGAGATCAAGTATGTGCATTGGCTGAACCATTCTCTGCCCTGTTTCTCCTGGTGTCCCAATGTCTCTCTCAACAAACAGCATGGAGGTAACTAGAGCAGCAACAAGGCCTGAGAGACTGCCCAAAGTGGGTGACACAGACCCCTCCAAGTATGAAGGGCACCAAGAGCTCTGTGTGCAAATGTGGTGTCTTAGGCCATTTCGTGCTGCTAATGACAAAATAGCTGAGACCAGGTGATTTATACAGATCATAGATTGATTTCTTACACTTCTGGAGGCTGGAAGTCCAAGATCAAGGGGCCTGCATCTGGCGAGGGTCTTCATGCTGCGTCACCCCACGGGGGAAGTAGAAGGGCAAGAGAGTGAGAGGGCCGATCTCGCCTTCATAACAAACCCACTCTCAGAACAGCGACATTTGTCTATTCATGAGGGCAGAGCACTCATGACCCAATCACCTCTCACAGGTTTCACCGCTCAACACTGTTGCACTGGGGATTAGATTTCTGACTCATGAACCTGGGGGACACACTCAAACCATAGCATGTGGGTGTCTCGGGCTGGCTTAAAAGAACAGACCAAGGTGGGCTCTCAGGACCAGAAATACTCATTCAAAGTCAGCACTGGCGAAGAAGGGAGCCCCCCACTTTTGGCATAGTGGGAATATCAATCAGAGAAAGAAGAGAGTTGGCAAAAGGAAGTCTCAATGGGGCTATAAGGTAGGTTTGGTTTACAAGAAGCAAAACAGGAGCCCTGTGATTGAAACTTAAGTCATGAAGTCAGATTAGGATTAAAAGTCAAACAGGCTCAAGCAAACCTTGAAGGCTCGAGGGAAACCATAGTTTCCTTGGAAAGCCGGGGTCTTGGTCTCTGAGCCCATCTGCAGCTATGGGAGCGGGAGGGAACTAGCTCTCCTCTGAGTAACAAATATAGACTCTGGGTCACCTTACTGTTTGCACGTACCACCAGCCACACAACTCAATCCCATAAATATTCGTTGATCATTGACTAAACTCCACGTACTGTGCTAAATGCTGGAGACAAGGAAAAGGACAAGAACTAACAGAAACAAAAGTAGCGGATGCTTTCCCAGTGCTGCCTCTGAGACAAGCACAGTGCTAAGCGTTTTACATATATTATCTCATTTAATCTGCACAATTTCGGTGCCATCCTTGAGTCTGCCCCCAATCTCCAGACACGAGGCGAGACCTCCAGGCCCTGATGGATGTCCCTAATAATTCCCTTGGTCACCCCGTTACTTTGCATCCTGGGAATTCTTATATTGTGACCAATCCTCATAAATTTTCTAACTAAATTTATGTCATCCTGTCTAGAAGCCACCAAGCGACAAATGGTCCTACATTCTCTGCCAGCCCTGGCACCTACCTCCTCACCTACAGCAATCTACAGGGACCATACACTGAAGTCCCCTGGGGAGACCCCTGGAGAACCTACAAGAAGCCACCTAATAGGGATCGTCAACCCTTATCAGCACGAAGCAGCCAGAGGAGTCGACGCCCTTACCCAATGATTTCGGCCTCTAGAATAGAGTGGGGAATGTTAGGTAGATAGTGAGGGATCCTGGGTCTCCTAGGGATGAAAGTGGGTGCTGTTGCCCCCATCTTGGTCCTGCCCCACCCTAATTCTCCATACGTGGGGGAGGAGGAAATACCCCACAAATCTGCCATTCAGAACTTGGTGCGCCAGCTGCAAAAGAATGCAGAGGCCTCTCCGTCCCACCGGCCAAGCAGCATGGCTACCATAAAGTCCAGAAAGTGACGTAGAAACCACATGCGTTGTTAAGGCTCAGGTCATGTGACTCCCAACCGTCCAATCAAAGTGGTTCCATGGTGACCTCTAAACCACAGGGAGGTCCCTATCCAGGCATTATAAAATAAGATGCGGACCATAGCCAATCTCTCTCTCTTTGTCCTTCCTTTTGTGTCCCCTGCCGCCACAATGGGTCCGGTCATCGTCTGTGGCATATGCACCACGCTCTGTAAACCTGTATCTTGCTCTTGTCCTATAATCCTATCTTTCTTTCCTCAATAAACCTCATTTTCATGCTCACCTAACAAATAATAATAATAATAATAATCTTCACAACAAGCCAAAGAGAAATGACTGTTATGCCCTTTTTGCAGATGAGAGCACCGAGGCACAGATAGGTGAAGTAACCTGCCTGAGATCACACAGCTAGGAAGATGAGGAGCTGAGATTCTGAGCTCTTTACCATTATGCTGGATGCCGAATGAGCATAATCCAGATTTAGGGAGAGGGGTGTTCATAGAATTGTCATCTAAATGGAATCCCCATGGATAAGGAAAAGTTTCACAATGACTGAGGTGCGGGGGATGATCACTCCAGGCAGAGGGAATGCAACGTGAGAAGTCTGCAAAGGGAGAGAGAGAGGTCCCAGGAGGCAATGGATGTGAGTATAGCTGGGGACAAAGCACCAAAAGGAGAGAGAGGCAATGGTGCCAAAGAAGGTGGCAAGACGAGTTAACGACACTGGAGTGGGTGCTGAGCATGACGAGGAGCCCCCGAAGGCGCGGCAGGTGCGCATGTCATTCCACAACACTTAGGCACAAGGAATAGCACAGCACCTCCCCTTTGTCCCTCTCATCCACTGAAATCTGACTCTGAACACCTAACCTGGCAGGAAACCCTGTCTAAGTTATTGTTGGGGCCTCCTTGCCCACAGAGCCCCCAGGCTCTTACAAAGGTACCCCGAGGCTTCTGGGCCACACTTGTCACCTGACATCAGGATCAGCTACGCGATTTAAGCAAAATGAAAAAATCAGGCTTCCTATTCAAAGATTATTCTAAGAACTCTAAGATGGTGGCAGCACAGTATTAAACCAAGCACGGGGCCCTTCTTAGTGTGGGGCCCCCTGTGCCTGCACAGGTCTCAGGCCCTCGAGGCTGGCCTTGCCTGATACATGTGACTTTTGCAATCCTTTGGGGCCCCCCTGGAGCCGTATATCAATGATGCCTCCCTCAGCTTTGGGCATGGGGTCTTTGGCAAGGCTGGTGCCCTGGCATCTGAGCCCAGTTCCCCTAGATGCACCATGTCACCATTTCCCCAAGTCTGCCACTTCCAAGGTCACTGCAAGGAATAAGAACTCAAGGTTCTGATGCAGCAGAACCCCAAAACCTGTCCTCACTTTGAGGAACACTCTCCCAACTCAGACCAGTTTTGCCTCCAATCACTAAGTATCCCTGCAGCTCCTCTGTCCTTGGACAAAAGAAGCCCCAGGTTGCTAAGAGCCAGTTGAGATGCTGCCTGCACATCAATTTGAGGAGAAGGGAGGCAGATAATTCTCATGTTTCCAGTTTTTCTTTAACAGCAGCAAAAAATAAAACACATAGTACTAACTCAATACATTATCCTGCAGGGGAGTGACATGGCCAGATTTATGTTCTATAAAGATCTCTCCAGCCACAGCGTAGAAAATAGATTATGTGAGGTCGGGGGAGAGTGGAAGGGGGTCAGGCGAGAATGTGCAAATACCAAATAGAAGGCTATTGCAGAGTCCAAGAGAGAAATAATAATGGCCCGGAATGTCAGTGAAGATAAAGGGATGTTTAGAAGACTGTGGCAGACATCAGCAGTTGCCTACTCCAGCACCCACTCTTTATATTACTAATAGAATCCCAATTATGTCCTGGTTGGCAAGGTGTGTGTTTAAAAATACTTCCCATTCTTCCTTGCAGATGAGGGTGATAATGTAACTCAGTCATGGCCAATAAAATATAAGAAAAAGATCCTGAATGAGATTTCAGAGCTTTTGGAAAGGAAACAGACTTGGTTGGCTTCAATTTTTGCATTTTCCTTCATGCTCTGCCCTTTGCCTTGCCTGGAATCTGGGTGCCATGCCAGGAGGTGCAGCAGCCATCTTGGGGCCAAGAGGTAATAAGCATAATACCAAATACACTGACGGTATCATAGAACCGCTAAGTAAACCCTGGGCTGACTCATTCCAGATTTCCTGTTACTTGAGAAAAATAAACCTTTTTGGGGGGTTGTGGAGGAAATCAGAGGAGATTGGATTTTCTGTTACACGCAATCCCTAATTAATCCAGATATAGACCTAACGAGATTTAGGGTGGATTATGGGGGGAGGGGGGAGTTCAGAAGTTAGTATCCTTGCCTCTGGAGGACTCCGGCAAAACCCACTGCAGAAACTCCAGGCCCACCACAAAGCAATGTTAAGCCAAATGTGAAGCTCAAAGAAGCTGTAATGTTTAACAGGAGGAAATATATTTAGGTCATAAACCTATTTCCTCCAAAATATTAAATCAACAGCAGGAGAACCCTCTACCTCTCTGGGCTGATGTGTTTATGAGCAGAGGGGATTATGATCCAAAGCTCTGGAAAAGAAAGCAGATTTACTAGAAAGCCCCAGGGCTGCATTTTACTGACTAAAAGCATAGGCTTTTGAGTCATAAATACCTGGATTCTAATCCCTCCTCTGTCATATACTTGATGTGTGACTCTGAGAACATGTTAGTTCACCACTCTGGACTCAGTGTATTCACCTGTAAAATGGAGCTTGTCAGATGTCATTTTACAGCATTGCCATGAGAATTAAGAGTGCTAATGCACACAAAGGAACTAGCTGAGTCTGGCATGCGTAAGTGCCCACAAAATATAAGATTCCTTCCTCCATTTCTTCTCCCACTAGCTTCTTTCTCACTTCCTAGGTTTCTCCCTCTCCCCACCTACCACGGGGAACCATTGCTTTTCCAAAGACTGAACTACTAAGGTACAGCTCAACCTTTTTAGGGACAGAAATGTCATCCTCCCCATTTTACAGGCAAAGAAACAAGACTCAGGAAATCACGACGGGGACTAAAACCCATGTCTCCTGCCTTCCAGCCTCTTGCTTTCTGCATCATGGTGCTGCTTCCATCCGTAATCTCTGCACTGAGAGGTCAGAAAGCTGGGCACAGGAAGCACGTGCTGGGAAATATCAGGAGGGATGCTGACAGGGCCTGAAGCTATTCGCTGGGCTCGTTCCTGCAGGATGCTATAACCCTTGATTCAGTGCATACTTCTGAGTGTTGCACTGTGACTATTAGACACTATTAGACACTATCACAAAATCTAGTCTTATTTCCTCCTACACACCAGGTGCACTACAATTCCCAGACTCCCTTGCAGTTGATGTGGTCATGTGATGAGTTATAGCCAATGGAATGGGAACAGAAGCGATGTGGGCCACTCCCAGGCCTGGTCCATGAAGCCCACCATGCCTGCCCCTCCCCTCCCTTCTTCTTTCCCTTCTGCTGTGTGTTTACACATGTTATAAGACCCTAAGGATGGAAGAGCCACAAGATGGAAGGAGTCTGAGTCTCTGAATGATCCTGTGCAGATGAGCCACCCTGCTGACCTGAACACTCAATCACAACTCTTACCTAAGTGAAGACTACACGTCTAATGTGTTGATCCATTACGTGTTTGTGTCTATCTGGTATCACAATACAGCCTAGTCTACTCTGACACATACGCCAAAGCTGAGGGAAATAAGCTGAAAGCATGGACATGCCCAGGGGAATTTAAATCACTTGGTGTTCAGCAGCTGCTGGCAGCATGTTTCTAGCACAGCCTGAATAACCAGGAGCCCAATAAATCTCTTTCTTTATACGCTGCCCAGCCTCAGGTATTCCTTTATAGCAACACAAATGGATTAAGATACCTAACTGCCCAAGATGACAGAGTACAACTATCTCATGCCCCCGAAATAAGAGTTCTCAAGAGACGTTTGAAGTCAGGTATAAACATGAGCATATTTCTTGCAAGTCTCATATTTTCACACACACAAAAATGTATTTCAGAATACTTTTGTATTCAACTTCTTAATATTAAAAAAAGTTTCATTAAATTGAGACTCCAGCAAAGTGAGCCTTGCTGATCCTGAAACATCCCATGTTGCCCTGACATATGGAGGTGAACCCCAGGAGTACAGGTACCCTGCTTTGAGAAGCATACATGAAATAAAAAATAAATGTAGTAAGTACTAGGAAAATTGTGTGTGCTAGACACTCTCCTGCCTCAGGGTATTTGCACTGGATGCTCCCTCTGCCTGGAAACATCTTCCCCCTCGCCATGCCTCCTCCACGACTCACCCTCTCATCTCCAGATTTTTACACAAGCATTAATTATCTCAGTGAAACTCACTGTAATCACCCCACTTAAATTGCCACTGTCCCTTCTCTGCCACACTACTAAATCTCTTTACCCAAGTCTTTTTGCCATGACATTTATCACTTTTTATTATCTTATATAATCTTCTTATGTTTTATAACTACTGTTCATTTTCCCCCACTGGAATATAAGCTCCACAAGAGCAGGCGTTTTCATCTGATGTGTTCACTGTTGTACCTCCAGCTACTAAGATAGAAGCTGGCATATAATAGGAGCTCAATAAGTATTTTTTAAAGGAATAAATGAATGAATGAACAAATGAATAGCGTGTCCTCTCCTGGGGTGGGGGGTGGTGCATTCTAGCAGATTTGATCACAGCTTTGTACATCTGCTTTGTCGAGAAAACTAAAAGATGAAAGTACGTTAGTGGTTTTGAAGCCAAAGGACCAAAGGGACTGTGGGGAGCAAGGCAAACTCTCACTGTCCCCACACTCTGAATATTTCCAAGGCTAAATCCACCTAGCTGCGGTCCCAGCCCTTCCCGCATTGGCACTGCCCTGGTCCAGGCCACCTGCATCTCACTGCTGGACCAGAGCACAGCTCCTTGGGCACATCTGTCTTCTGCCCTAGCCTGCTCCCTCCAATTCTTTCCCCACCCAAGGCTGGTGCCAGAATATCAGCATTTTCTGGATTAGAAAAGGGTGCCCCCTAGGGGTCTGTAGCCCCATAGGCACAGGAGGTGGAGGGACAAATGCTGATAGTGCATGAACTGGCGAGAGTTCACCCCAACTCGGAGCAGAGGCACCACCTCCACTGGGTGCCTTGTGCCAGACGCATCTGGCACAACTTCTCTTTGGCATCCCCAGGAATGTCACATAATGGTCAGAATTTTTTCTCCAGCAATTCAGGTATGCAATAAATGTCACAGTACTTTATTTGTCTCAAATCAAATTAAATCTGACTTTAATTCCCCCCCCCCAGGCTGGAGGGAAATTCAATCTCGGTATTATTAAAACTCTCCCCTCACAGTGTGAACAGATTCCTGGAGGGTTTTATGAAATAAAAGAAGCCTTTACGAGGCTGCTGGTGCCCAGGTCTGTGTCAGGCCACGTTAGGCAGGGGAGGCACAGGAAGGAGAAAGTTCCCAGAAAAGTTGAGGGCCCAGAACCACAGACCAGAGAACCATCATGAGCCACCCCAAAGGCCAAGGCTGGACTGTGAGGCTGGAGGAGGGGCCTTTGCTATTGTTCCAGGACCATGAGTTCATTCTCATATTCTTGCACAAAAACATATTCAGAAACAGCTGTTGGATCATCCATCCACCCATCCAGCCAGCTAATCATCCAACAAATATGCCCCTGGGTCCCTACTTTATGCTGGACCCAGGGGATGTACTGCTGAAAGAAACAGACACAACCCACACTCAAGTGGAGCATGCAAGTTAGCAGAAAAACAGACAATAAGTAAAACAGATAATAAGTGAATAACCAAGCGGATATATTATTACAAATGGCAATGAATGTTTTAAAGGAAAAAGGAAGGTGCTATGGGACAGAATAAGTACAGAGGTCAAGGCAGCCTTCCTGGAGTAACAGGTGAGCTGGCACCTGGGATGTGACAAGGTGCAAGCCAGGCAGGTGGGCGTGGAGACTTCCGAGCAGCAAGGCAGCCAGAACGAGGTCCTGCCGCAGGAGGGAGTTTGTGTGTGTGTGCATTTCTCTCTGGACAGGGGCCACATTCTCCATCAGCTTCTCGAATCGAGCTTGACAGCCACAGACTTTAAGAACCATGAGCCTGGTCTGCGTTTATTTCTTGCATACATACACACTCCGAGGGAGAGACTGATGTCACGCAGTAAACTCTGGGACCAAAAATCCGAGACTTTTTCTGTGACGTCCCATTTTTCAGGTTCAAGGTTCTCTTTCATCCTGTCCTTCTTGCTCCCCCAACCCTCTCCATTCTCTACTTGCTGTCTTCACCCCTTCCGAAATAGACAGACACCCTGCAGGGCCCCAGGTAGACACAACTCAAAATGCAACTCCGAATGCCAGAGCGACGGGGCTACAGGACCAGGAGGCGGAAACACAGCTTATAAACTGTCTCCGGGCCCAGGCAGGCGCCTGTGAAATGTTTGACAGCCCAGGAGATGGATCGGCAACATGGCTCGGGCCACACTTCCAGGGCAGAATTGAAGCCATCCTTCCTGGGAAAGGCCTCATAGATCAGCCTGACCGTGCTGCCACCAAACACCAGCCCTCCTCGCCCCACCTTCCCCATGGCTCTGCGCCAGGCCTCCAGGCTCTGAGGGGCTCTGTCCTGGGCTGCCGTCAGCCCGGGAGGCTCCGAGTGCTGAACACCGGACGTGGAGGAAGACCTCGGGCAGAGGAAGTGCCGGGGCAGAAACCCCAGGGGGAGAGACGGCTTAGCAAGGGTTTTCAACACAAGCTTCTCCGGTTCCTTGAGGTACACTTAAATTACCGTTTTAATAAAATGGTTAAACTATTACAAAGACTACGCACGTCGCATTTTATATATGCCAGGGACCATGCTAAACAATCTACACGCACAGGCGCATGGTGCTGAGACAGAGTCGGAGGACAAACAGCTTCTTGTGGCTACTGCCTGTGAAAGGAAGAAGGTGGAAGCAGGAGGTTGCTGGAGCCTTGGGCGGCTGTGCAGCCTCCCTAAGGTCTCTGCTGGCTGCAGGAGCCGCAGGGCAAGGGGTGCCCAGCAAAGGAGTCCCAGGTTGGGTGGAAATTGCCAGACCCTGGTGCCACCACCTTGGATGGGGCTGGGGGCTGCCCTGAGAAGAACAGGACCTCCTGTTAAAAGATCCTGAAGGTGTTAACAGCTAGCCACACTCCTGACAGCTGCACAGAGAGTCCTTTCTGGAAGGGGGATCTGAGCAGTGCTGCCCTGTGGCTGCCACCAGGATTGGATTCGAATCCCGTTTACATCCCGAGCAGCAGGAACTCTCGTCCATCGCTTGTCGGAATGCAAAATGGTGCAGCCACTTTGGAAAAAAAATTCAGCACTTTCTTAAAAAACTAAGCGTACTCTTACCATATGATCCAGCAATCATGCTCTTTGATATTTACTAGAAGGAGTTAAAAACTTATGACCCATTAAAAACCTGCACACGGATGTTTATAGCAGCTTTGTCGGTAATTGCCAAAACTTGGAAGCAACCAGGACGTCCTTCAGTAGGTGAACGGGTAAATAAATACACTGTTGTACATCCAGACACTGGAATATTATTCAGCACTAGAAAGAAATGAGCTACCAAACCGTGGAAAGACATGGAGGAACCCAAATGCATATTACTAAGTGAAAGAAGCCAATCTGAAAAGGCTACATACTGTACGATTCCAACCACATGCCATTCTGGAAAAGGCAAAACTATGGAGACAGTCGGAAGATCAGTGGTGGCCAGGGGCTAGGGAGGAGGGAGAGGGGAGGAGGCAGAGCACGGAGGAGTTCTAGGGCGGTGAAACTGCTGCGCATGGTACTACGGTGGAGGACACCTGTCATGACACATTTGTGCAAACCAACAGAATGTGCGACACCAAGAATGAGCCCTAATGTAAACCGTGGGCTGTGGGCGATGATGTGTCAGTATAGGTTCATCAGTTGTAACAAATGTCCCACTCTGGGGGCGGATTCTGATAATGGGGGAGGCAGTGCATGTGTGGGGGTGGGAGGAATGTGGGAAATCTCTGTGTCTTCTGCTCAATTTGGCATGAACCAAAACTAACCTAAAAAATAAGGTCTATTAAAAAAAAAAACTCACATACACACACATTAGGTCAGTATTCCCAGGCATGCCGTAACACCTATGATAAAGCCCTAACTCCACAGCACAGTGTATGAGGCCCAGTGCCATGGGTCCCTATGTGCCATGGGTCCCTATGTGCCATGGGTCCCTAGCCACCTCCTGGCCACATTTCCCACCCTCCACTTCCCCTCGCTCCCTCCTCTCCAGCCCCATGCCCAGGGTGCTCTTCCTGTAGATCTTCCTTGGCTGGTTTCTACTCTTTGTTCCCATCTCAGCTCAAATGTCACCTCCTCAGAGAAGCCCTCCCTGACCACCTCATCTAATACTCCCTCCCATGTGCACATACACCATGTGTTTTACCACACTGCTTTCGTTTATTTTCTCCATGCTACATGTTGCTATCTGAAACCCTCTTGCTTCCGTATTTCTGTGGGCATTGGTTGTTGTCTTTCTTTCCCTTTGGCATATAAAGCTGGGGCCTCCCCTGTCTTGTTCAGCACTTCATCTTCAGCACCTAGAAATATGCCTGGCTCTTGGTTGGTGCTCCACAAATATCTATTGAGACAGAGTTTGAAATGCGATTAAGCATATTGAATGCGTAACAGAGAGCAAGCACTCAGCCTGACACATGCCGACGTGGCCCAGAGGATGCTCTGCTCCTTCTTTGCTGCCCTGCCACAGGCTCTAGGACTCTGCTGTTAGGCCGTAAAAGCAGCCACAGACAATATGTAAACAAATGGGTGTGGCCGTGTTCCAATAAAACTTTATTTAGGGAAAAAACCCACAGCCGTGATTCGCCCATTACAAAAGTGATCTATGTAACCAAAAACATTTATACCCTCTTAATATTCTGAAATAAAAAATAGTAAATAGAAAAAAAAGTTAGAAAAGAATAAGAAGAAGAAATAAACTGAGGCCAGACGTGGCCCACAAGTCCCAGACTGTCGAGTCCTGATATAGAAGAGCCCCTTCTGCGATCTCTCTCATGCAAAATGCAAGTTATGGTGCAGAAACAAGCATTTGCAAAGCAGCCGTGCCTTGGTCAAGGCCCCTGAAATGGTGCATGTCAGCAGCACCCTGGGCACTAATTACAACAGAGGTACAGTCCATAAACTTTATTGTTCAGCAGGGCTTTGACCCCCAACTTTGCTTTCTGCTGATTTTCCAAAGAGCGGTGGAGGTGGGCCCGGTGCCGTGCTCACTGATGCGTCAGGGAAAGGGAGCACGTTTAATTAAATGTTATTCAAGAAATAAAATCCAGGCCCTCAGCTGACAACGCAGAATATTAAAGCATCAATTTCCTGAAGGAAACCTGCCTTAATGAGATTCTCCAAATAAATGGAAGAGGGGAAAAACGCATATTAATCGCACCTGCTAATGTCAGCCCCATCAACCCAGAGAGAGATGTCTTGATCAACAAAAGCTGATGATACTGGTTTACTGGGAAAAGAAGGTGTGTAAGATTCTGCTGAGGCCTCTGTATTCCAGAGACGGCTGGACCCCTGGAAAGAAGACCCTCCATCCTCATGAGCCCTGGAATGAGGTGAAGCCACAACAAGTAACACTCTCCTGGCTGAAGGTGCTAATAACGGATGAGAGCAGAGTGGGCAGGGGTCTGTAGTGGAGTGGCGCAGTGCTCTGCCCTTGCCCCTGTCCCAGGCAAGCTCTTCATTAGTGACTTGGAAAGATATAAACAGGAGGGGGTGATATGGATCTGATTTGTTCAGTTCAACTTGCCAAAGTTCAATTAATTCATGTAGGATATCTGAAATCCTTAGAACAAAATAGATGCCTAACGAACGTTTCCTTTTCTTGCCTAACCTCAACTCCCTCCTTGCCCCAGAAACCAATACGAATAGGATCTATTTACTCAACTGAACACCATTTCGTGTTTTTTTGACATTCTTATACTCCCTGTTCTATTTTTAACTTAATATATTATCCTTAATTTGACTCATTCTTTGTCTTATTTTTAAAAGACACTTTATATCTCCACTGTAAATAAAAAGCCGGCATTACTTGTCCCCAGTAAAAAGCAGCCATAAAGACAAACGCACTAGAAACTAAGCATTGTTACTGTAGCTAAATAGCATTGTCAGATAAAAGCTGTGAGCCCGAGATTCACTCTTTCTTCGTTAATTAGAGAGAGGAGTAAAAGTTAGAGAAGTTTTAAATGATGTACAAGAACCAACCAAGACTTCTGTGTTACATCGTCAGCTATCCAGCGATGTTTAATGTCATGACTACCTACCATGACCTCTGCCTTAAATCAACCTGAATCTGTTTCTGTTGCTTACACTCAAGACCGTGAATTGATATACAATCTCCTGATTATCAGCGATCCCTATATCCCTGCCGCAGAGATGCTTCATTCTGGGACAAGAATTAAAACAAGGCTCAGTTCCAACCACAGCCAGTTAAAAATATGGAGGCTACTAAGGTCTTTCTTGTCTCGGGTCAAAAATCAGTTGAGAATCCAGGGCAGATCTTGGTCCTTTCTGACTGCTTATCCCAGATGTAGTACCTGGTACACAGGAGGCATCAAATCCACAGCTGTTGGATGATGGTGGACTAAATACAGCTAGCTCTGTGCGCCTCTACTGCACGGCCAAGGACACCTGCTGGTGTCTGGGAAGAAAGTTTCTGTGTATCTTTCCACCTAATTCTGCACCTAGAGATGGGAGACATTTCCCAGAGTGCTTGGAGAGCATGTCAATCTTTATTATGGGTGGGATGAATCTGTTTTGGGGACGTTTGATCGAATATCCGATAGTCACTATTAGTCTTCATTGAATACTAAATATAAATATGAAGAATCGGAAAAGACAACCAGATTGTGAAAAATCTCCCAAATTTATTTTTGCAGTGCTGTTAAATCCATTTCTGATTAAAATAATTCATCACTTATCTATAACAAGCCATACTGGATGGTTATCCATATGTGAATCTGTCTTAGAAACAGGCACCAACTTAAAATGATTTTTAATAAAAATACATTATTTTTAGCCAGCAATTTAGTTCCAAGGGCTGGTTGCTGACAAAAGGAAGAGAGCAGTTCTTTTAAGTCAGTGAACGTTTTCCAGAAAATAAATTAAGGAGAAAACAGGAGAGGCAGCTAGCTCACAACGAGATACAAATTCATGGTGCTTACCTTTGTTGCAAGTTTCATTTTTCTTGATTTTTTGGAGGGGGATGAGGATGGGTTGTGGCTGTGGTTTCGTTTTTAATGAAGTCGATCAAACAGCCCCCGATAACTCAGGCTGGGTTTGGCGTTTCCTTGAAAGTGTCATGACTTGGAGAAAATTTGAGAAGTGGCCCATTATATGCCCACATTCAAAAGGTCCTTGGGGTGGCACTCGAGGCCCTTCACAACCTAATCTCGACCCCCCATTCTCTGCTGCCCAGGTCCCCCAAACCTACACTGCATTAAATTCTCAGCTTTCTCCAGAACAGCAGGCATAGTGTGTTCTCTCTGAAATAAACATTCGTACCCCCATAATATGCTGAAATAAAAAAATAAATAAATAAAATTTTAAATAATAAAAAGAGGGAGACAAGAAAACATATTCATGTGTGCTTGCATCTGCATAAAGCCAGTCTAGAAGGATACTTAGGAGACAAAAGAAAGCGGTTATGCAGGGAGAAGAGGAAAAGAGGAGGGTGGGGAGGGGACGGATGGAGGATGAATAGCAGGGAGGGAGATATTTCACTAGGAACCTTTTTGCCTCTAGATTTTTGAATTATGTGACTGTATCACCCATCAGAAATGAAAGGGAAGGGAGGAAAAAGAGGGAAGGAAGAAAAACAAACAAGGAGGGAAGGAAGGAAGCAAGGGAGGGAGGGAGGGAGGCAGGAATTCCCATTATTTTAGTAACATATTTCCAGGCCTTTGCACTTGCCATTCCCACATCCTGGGGTGACTTGCTCAAGCCCACACCACATACATCCTTCCATATTTCCTCCTGTGGATCCTTCAGAACCCAAGGTACACACCACCTCCTTGTGAACGTCTCATCCAGGAAAAGCTCTCTGTGCTCCTAAAGCACCTTGGTTAGAACGTAAACTCCGTGGCAGAACTATACGTGCCTTACCCTGTGCAGCAGTTCCAGATCCTAGCATGCCGCCCAACACATAGCAGGTGCTTAATAAATACTGGTTGAATGAATGAATGAGGAGCCATAAGGAGGCTGCATAACATAGTGGTTAAAAGCATGGACTTCGGTGTCAGGCAGACCTGGCTAATAAGGGCTGTGTGACCTTGGAAATGTGAATTAACCTCTCTGAGACCCAACCTCTCCCCCAGGAGGGTGTCATAAAGATTCAACAAGATAACCATGTGCAATAAACATGCAGTGTCAGCTATAATTTTTTTTTAAACAACAGACATTTATGTTCTCATAGTTCTGGAAGCTAGAAGTTTGAGATCAAGGTGTTGGCAGGGTTGGTTTCTTCTGAAGCCTTTCTCCTTGGCTTGCATAATAGATGGCCATCTTCTCCCTGTGTCCTCACATGGTTTTCCCTATGCAGGTGTCTGTGTCCTAATAATAACTCCTGAGTGATGCCTCCTCTCCAGCTGGCATCTTATGTCCTTTGACCAGCATCCCCCCCCCACACTGCCCCCTTGCCCTTCAGTCCTTAGGAACCACCTTTCTGCTCTCTGCTTCTGAGTTCAACTTTGAGATTCCACAGACGAATGGGGTCATGCAGCGTTTGTCCTTCCGTGTCTGGTTTACTTCATTTAACACAGCATCCCCCAGGTTCATCCGTGCTGTCGCAAATAACAGGACCCCTTCTTGCCTATGGCTACGTGCCCTCCGCTGTGTTTAGGCGCCACGTTTTCTTTATCCGCCCATCCGTTGACGGGCGCTTAGGTTGATGCCACATCTTGGCTGGTATGAACAGGGCTGCAGTAAACCTGGGAGTGCGGAGATCTCTTCGACACACTGATTTGTTTTCCTTTGGATAGAGAGATCCCCAGTCGTGGGATGGCTGGATCACGTGGCGGTTCTATTCAAGTGGGTTATTGTGACTGTATTTGCAGTGTGTGTTGCCACCTTGTGTGACGATCACCTCCGCACTTCTGTCTCCACCACCAGCTGGAACATGCCTGAGGGCCAGAGCCCTGTTGGCTTCATCTCTATAGCATTTCTGCGGCACCAGCCCCAGGCTAGAAACCAGCAGGAAAACTGTCCTCAGGAGGGTGTGTTGACTGACTGAAAGGCAGGACAGAGGAGCGAGGAGCCCTCAGTCAGGAAGCAGCAGGTGGGCAGGTAGGAATCGCTCCTGCTGATAACTGGGACCCCGCAATTGCAGAGCACCCCCGAGCTGGAAGAGTCCAGAAGCCAGAGCTCAGTCCTGCAGCCGATGCCTACCGGGGATTCAAAATGATTGAGAGCTTGGCCCACACCCACTCACTTCCTCCTGTCTGGAGGTGCCCGCGCCCTGGCCCGGGGCTCACCGCCTCCTTGCCAGACAGACTCTTCCGGCAGTGTTCCTATCGACGCCAGCCTCCCCCAGTCCCTGCACACGCAGCCGTGCGCCGCCCCACGTCCCCATCCCTGGGCTTCGGTCTTTCGCGAACAACGCATGTGGCTCCTCTCTGTCTGGCATTTGGCGGGTATTGTCACATAAGTGTTGTTTCCCCCACTTTACAAAAGAGAAACCTAAGGACCAAAGACATTAAATGACTTTAGCACTGCTGCACGACTGCTATTAAGAGGCCAAAGCCGGGACTTAATCACAGGTCTGATTCCAAGACAAAGGCTCTTAACTACACGCAGGTGGCCCACCTGTGAGGTACGTGGCACAGGCTCACTAACTGTTACACCTGTTCCACCCTAATACTCCTGCAGGTTGCCTGTTCCAAGTGGGAATGTAGCATCCCGGGAAAGGTATCCCCTACCACCTGTTTGAATACTTCCCCAAATGGGGAGCTCCCTCCCTCACTGCCTCTCCCCTCCAGCTTCCTGTCACCACACCGGTAGGCAAGCTGATGCACCTTGGAGCTTTCAAGCTCAGGTGGAGGGTCTGTGCTGCCCCAAACCTGACTCCCACCCACTAGAGCTCAGCCTGGCACCACCCTCACAGGGAAGCTTGATCTCTCATGCCCTGGTGCAGTGCGGGGCACATCACTGATGCTTAAAATGGCTGTCTCTGGCTTTGTGCCTAGGCGACCAGACTCCCAAAGGAGGGACCCTCCTGGGACAAGGGTCCCAGGCTCTATCTGATGCACCTGAATGTTCCTTTAAACACAACTGTGTTGGTGCCTTCACAGCTGGATGAAGAGGTGTTAATCCCCCGGGTGTAAGAATCCAGTTCTCATTTACTCCATTCACTCTCACTTTCATTAATAATCACCAAGAATAACTGTGCTGGCACCAAAAACGCAGACATCAATGAGACAGTCCCTGACCTCAGAGAGATTCCCACAGAATCAGGGTTGCAGAAATGGAAACAGATAACAGAAACACAATGTGGAACGGAGAACTGATCGCGTGATAATTGATCAACACGTTGTGTCATTCTTTATTTAATGCTGCCCTGCCCTGTGCCCTGAGAGCCCCGGGAGAGATGGTGTCTCGCTTGTTGATCGCCATTCTGACCTTGCACAGAGCCCGCTCAGTGGGTGCTCAATGAACCAATGAATGTGAATGAATGAATGAATGACTGTCCTAGAGGTTTACACACTGTGCTGTTGGAACGCGGAGGGCAGATGCTAGGTCCTTGGAAAACGAAGTGTTAAAGAATGAACAGAAGTTCGCTTCCTGGAGCATGTCACAGTGGGTGTGGGTGTCGGGGGAGGGAAACTGGGGTTGAGGGGACTGTGACCCAGCAGAAGGAACTGCACAAAGACAGAGACATGGCAAAGATCAGCATGTCTGGGGAGCCGCAGTGTTTCCAGGCAGCTGCAGAATGCACTCCCATCCTGCACAAGTGCACTGAATTATCTGAATCTTGAGCAGCCACGAGTGTGCAATCTGACCTGTGGGCAGCAGAGGCTTTTGCACACGGAACAGGCAGTGTCCACACCTGCCAGGAGCAAACTTCCCTCCTGGTCCCTCTCCCTCTGTCCAGCAGGGGTTCCCAACCTGCAGGCGTGACCTTGAGTGGCTGCCTCCTCCCCTGGGATGGAGACTGTCGGTCAGTGCTTCCAAAGCAGACAGGCATGTGCTAAAATTCACGGCACTCCCCGGCGACTTGGCAGGTGACGCGCCCTTTGCTGGGTCTGACAGATCCCCGGGCAGCTCATCGACCAGTGCGCCCCCACCCCCGCACACTGTGATTAGCCGGGGTGCGGTGACAGCCGGCTGACATTAATTATCTGTGAGTTAGAGGCATCTAAGAGCACAAACAGAGGGCTGTCAGCAAAGCAGAGCGGTGTCATTATTGCTCTTGTGCCTTGCAGCTGGGACCTGGAGCAGCAACGCGGGCCTCTCGGGTTCAAGGAGAGGTGGGCGAGGCCACAGCCCTCCTCCCCCACCCGTCTCCAGGGTGGTCCACGAAACAACCTTTGGGCTAATTCTGGAGAAGGTCGGGCACCCAGTGACTAGCACTGTTCCTCATCGCTCTGCCCCGACGCCCAATCCGTCACCACATCCTGACACCCTCACCTCCTAGATAGTCCTCAGATCTGTCCGCTTCCCTGCGTCTCCAGGGAAGCCGGCCCATCTCTCAGCGCTGCGGTCACCTCCTACCCTGCTCCCCCACTGCTCAGGCCCCTCTCAGCCCTCTGTGCACTGGGCAGCCAGACCAGGCCTTTCGAACTCCACCTCAGACCCTGCGCTGCTCCGCTCGGGATCCGCCGTCCCTACAAACCCAGCCCGCGGCCCACGAGGCCTGCTGGCCCCAGCTCCCCCCAGCTCTCTGCTTCCCGCTCACATCCACTTTCAATCGGTTTCCCCTCTGCGCCCCACGGCCTCTTGCCATGTGGCTCTTGCACATGCTGTTCCCTCTGACTGGAACGCTCTCCCGCCCCCCAGCCTCCATGCCCTATTCCTTAACTCTGAGGCCACGTGTTCCTTGCCCCACAAAGCTTCCCTCAACCCCCAAAGTACAGCAAGTTCCTTTGTCTCACAAGGAAACAGTGCAGCGTAACAGCCAAAGGCACAGATGCTGGGGCCAATCGGTCTAGGTTCAAATCCCAGTCCAACCCCTTACTGCCTGCGTGACTCTGGGCAAGGTACTTAACCTCTCTGAGCCTCAGTTCCCACCTCTACAAAAATAATATGAATCCTGCAGGGTTGTTTTAAGGACCAAGTTGAGAGAAGTAACAGGCCTTTCTTGGAGCAGAACCTCGTGCTTGAGTACTCTACACACATTCGCTATTGCTGCTTGTGCATTTCTTGCTTGGGGTAACTTCTCTCTTTTGTAACCTTATCCTCGTCAGTGTGTTCATTTGATTAATTTTGTCTTCTCCAATATACTCTAGGCCAGGGTTTCTCAACTCCACTGGCATTTGGAGACAGATAATTCTTTGTTGCAGGAGCTGTCCTCTGCACGGCAGGACAATCTCCTCCCTCGAAGCCGGCAGCGCCTCTCTAGTTGGGGCAACCGTAAATGTCTCCAGACTTTACCAGATGTCCCAGTAGAGACCCAGGCTCTGGACTCTCTGAGAGCAGGGAGCATTGAAATCTTTTTCACCGTCTCCTCTCAGCCCCCAGCGCAGTGCCTGCCCCGGGCAGGTTTTCATTAAATGCACGTTAAATGAGTAAGTGAGTGAGCGCAGGCACACCCAGAGATTCTGTAATATAAGGATCTCAGGGAACTGCAGTCAGAAGATCTGGGTTCAAGTCTTGCCTCTACTAGTCTTACAGGGGGTCACCAGGGGCACATCATTGACTCCTCTGAGCCTTGGTTTTCTCATCTGTGAAATGGGGGTGGTGATAAGGACCACAATCCTCCTCCCATCACAGGGGGCGTTGCAAGGCTCAGATGAGCAAAAGTAGGATAAGGTGCTTTATAAACTGTTGAGGGCTGTACAGATGAGTGGGATTGTAACGCTGCCCCACACCATTTTTCACTAATTGACTTTCCTCCATCACGGTGCCACGGCCTGCCTCATGTGGCCTCGTCTGGGCTGTGACAGGGTATGGGCGTGTAATAGATGTTGTATGTAAGGAAGATAATATATCCCTTCATCTCCCTTTTAATATTGCTGTAAATATGTCTCACGGGGGAGATAATAGAGATACAGCACACATAATGGTGATGATGGAGCAGACTGATAGGACCTCGCGCTTGTCGCGAGGGCAGCTTGTCTGTCATTGCCCCATTACGGATGGCGTCTTGGGTAGATTGTGGTGTCAAGTGGATTTTGAATTATGGAAGCCCAGAGAGCTTAATTACCGTGTGTTTCTAATACAGTGAGGAGCAGCGTGGTGGCAGGGAGGGTGCCAGGCCCCAGAGCTTTGCCGACCCGGGCTGTGGTGCCCCCAGCTGTGTGATCTTGGAAATCGCCTCCCCTCTCTGGGACCTATTCGATGGGTGTCCCAGTACAGTGAGACCTTTACAAAGGGTCTCTCTTTAGAGCAGGGGCAAGGACAAGGAAAGCAGGACACCTCTGACCCCAGTCAATTCCAAGTACCTGTCGAATGTGCAAAACAGGGTTTATTTGCAGGAAATGATTCCACTCAGTAGACTCAATGATTCGACTTATAAAATGAACCAAAGTGCATTCTTTGCCTTTCCACAAGCTCCTTAGGTGGGTAGGATGGCACAGTGGGTGGGACATGGAGCCCAAGCCAACACACGGGGCGTTTGAGTCCAGCACCCTGGCCTCCCCTTTCATTTCCCCAAAATGTGAGTTGGGAATAGTAAGCACTTCTATCTTGGATGGTTGTTGTCATGGCCAAATGGGAGTAACTGGGACAATGTGTATCAATTGCTTAGCCCACTGCTAGGTACACAGATGGTACTCAATCTGTAAAAATAAAGCGTAAGTCATGTGAAGTCCTGTCCATCCCAAGACAGAACTTATGTTTCCTATCCTCATAATGGGTCCTCAGCCCCTTCCTAGCAGACCAAAATACAAAGCTGATGCATTTCCCAGACCCGAAAAACACATTCCAAACTAAATTTTGGAGGTCTTCTAAAAGGCTCAAGCTAGCCAAGACTCGACCAGTTCATGTCCAAGAGTATCTGAATAATTCAAGTTCAGCGCCTGGTTGGAGTCTAGGGTTAAGCCAGGACACTCTAGCTGCAGATTCCAGGGCTCAGGGCTGACCACTGGGCTCTCAGAATTACAACTGGGCTATTTTTTTTTTTTCCATCTAAAACTTTTTCTTCTTTCTGAGAGGATCTGGCGACGAATGTCTCCAGGCAGCCATCTTGCCTCCCCTCCTGGGTTATTTCTTGAAACTGTATGTGGGTTTAGGATTATCTCAAAACAAGCATGGATTTCTAGGCTGTACCCCGAGAGCTGTGGTAGGTCTGATGAAGTAGAATTTGCATTCTGAACACACTCAGGCATGCTGCTGCTGGCCAGAAGCCAGACACTGAGAACCGCTGAGTAAAGGCTAACCTGCTACATCAAGCAGGCCCCAAAGAAGCTTCAGGAAGACAGAAGTTTTGCACTCACATAACAGTCCCAGCATGAACAATCCAGGCTGGTGGGAAGACCCTGCTCTATAAATTCCTGCAAGGCTCTGGGTTCCTTCGATGTGTGGCCTCACCATCCCTTCACATGCGTGGTGAGCCCTGGACCCTGCCTCGTCCACCTCCCGGCCCCGGGGAAACATGGAGGAGAGAAAAATCCGGCGCACAGAGCTTCTTGGGGAGCAGGTGAGCAGGAGGTTACACTCACTGGAAGCTGCACGCAGGGAAGGGTGCCCCCGAGACGTGCTCTGTCCAGGAGCATCTCAGAGCAGAAGTGAGAGGCCACAGACGAGGGATGAGAAGGAAGAACTCAGGAACATTCTGACACTTTCGCCACATCACCTTTCGTTCCTTCGTCACTTTCATCTCTTTCCCTTTGGACATGAGAGGAATAACAACCTAAAATAAAAATGGCCCAAAGGGTGGTTTCTAGAGCAAATCTTCATGCAGCTCTGCTCCGCCAGGGTTCATTTCTTCCCCTCTCCAACTCTCTTATCCCAGCCCTCCCCTCCAGCACCTGTGCTCTGTCTTGCAGGGCCATGGTTTGGGGAAAGCAGGGTCACTCAACAGAATGACCTTGGAGCTCTACGTCTTGGACTGGGAGCAAGATAACTATAGACTCTCCCCAGCCCTCTTCGGCCCAGTAGCTGTAAGGACAGTCAGTCCATGTCCAGGGTCCACTGGCCCCGCGATCTGCCGTGCGATGCCTTTCACTGCACCATTTGTATTCCACACGTGTTGCTGAAATATGTTACCCACTAAGTAAGTCAAAGTCATTAAATTTTGTGGAGAGATGGCTTCAGGTGCTTTCTCAGAATGTATCACCAACTGAACCACCAAGGCTTTGCACGATGACAGGGATCCCAGAGCAGCTCGTGGGTGATGGGCCTGTGTTATTTCCCTTTGCAGATTTTTAGCTCAGGTTGCCAAATTCCCTTCCATGGGAGTTGATGACAAATGTCTTAATTAAAGTAAGGGTCTTGGATGTAGTAGCTTTGTCTCCTTCTGAAATGAAGGATGAAGCAACAATAAGAAACACAACCAATGTAAACAGGACCTGCCGTGTCCTGTTGGAAATCATGGGAAAACAGGGTTTTAGTGATAATGAGAATGATGAAGATGATGATGATAACGTCAATGATTACAGAATTTGTTGGTTACATATTAGGCACCAGGATCTTACATTGTGTGTATCCCATGATATACCTATAATTACTACAAATGGAGACTCAGAGAAGTTCAAACACTTGCCAAGGTCACACCACTTGAACCAAGGCGTGCACTCTTCACCATGTCAGAGATTGCAAACAGGCTACTCCAGTGCTAAACTCCAGCCCTCAGATGTGTTGTTTGACCCAAAAAGTGCATTAAACTCTTTGAATTGGTTGCCAATATTTAAATATTGGGTTTGTTTCATATTCCTGAAAGTATCCCACTTTCTGGCATTCCTAGCACACTCCTAACATCTCGCCCTGCCAAGGCCACAATCCCCAGATCGTAAATGTTGCCCCCCTTCGATCCCACTTGTGTTCACCATTTTGCCAAAGTCCCCACCTGGGCCATTTCTCTTGCTAGGTCATAGGCTAGCCCGTAGGCATTTGCATTTTCAACTCTACTATTTCCACAAGGGGGTGTGCAGACTGGTGGCCAGCCATCTGGCTGCTCGTCACTGCTGGGTGGCCTTCCTCTGATCCAAGGGTCACAGGCTGGCTTAGAGACCTCGTTGGCCTTCCAGATCCCTGGGAGGGCCTTCCAGGGGTCTGGTGTGAGCTAGGCCCAATGATCCAGAAGCCACCACGGCATTTCCCTTAAAAAACACGAGATGAACTTAGAGCGAAAGATGAAATTGGTTTAGGAGGGGGCAGGTTCTGCTGGGAGAAAACAATCCGCCTGCCACAAACATGATCAATGCCTGCTCGGTGAATTCCCCCAGAAACTGTGAAATTGCATAAAAGATTTGATCAAAGTCTCCATCAGCCGCCAAGCTGTAATGACTTCTGTGATTTTTCTTAACCGGATTTTAATTTTTATGTTTATTATTTGGGGACTGATGGAGCAGAGGAAATGCCTCAGCCCCCAAATTCCACTTTCATTCTCTCCTGTGAAGCACTTTAAGGACTCAGGAAAACTCGACTGCAAAAGAAAAGCATTTGGCTCAGAGTGTTTCATGTTTTGTTCCCGTTCCCCGGGCTTGGAGACAGCTCAGGAACTTAATTAAAATCAATGGAGAAAACGAATTGAATAAATCACAACATGAATATCTCTGAAAGTCTATATCATAGCACAGCGGCACAGAGATAAAAAAAAAAAAAGATGTTCTGTTCCCTCTCTCCCTCTGGAAGGGGTAAAAATTAAAATCTCTGAGTGTACTTGATCTCTCTCTCTCTCCCTCTCTCCTCTCTGAAAGCAGGACTGAGAGGAAGAACTGTCAAGAAGTCAAAGGGTACGACATAGAAAAGACCTTGACTCCTTGACTGCACAGGAGGTACGTTCCATTTGGCTTCCTTGTGCAACCCTACAAAGTGTTGTGCTTAACTCTATTTTGCAAATGAGGGTAAATAACTTTCCCCAAGTTTACCTGGGCTTTGTGTGGCTGCTGTTGCCCATCCTTCACTTGAACTGGGCAAGATTCCCTTCCGCAAAATAGCCCAGGGATTCTCCCTAGTGCTTGTGGGCAAATATTTTCAGGGGCTCTGAATCACACCCAGGAAGGGATGGGAAAGGACTCCACGGGGCCGCCAGCCTGACCCCGTGCCTCTCAGCACAATTACTCTTCAACCGCTCTGGCCCCAAGAGAATCAAGCTGGTTCCTTTATGGCTCCAGAGGAGGAAATTCTAGTCCAGCCTCGAAAATGCACTTAAGCTTTTAACACCTCGCGTTCTCCACGGAGCAGGGCTTGCTCTAATCTAATGTCAATCCTTTGGGTTACAGGCTGGATCATGTTCTTGGAGTAAATCTGAGAATGAGTGATGGACCCCTTCCTTCCCTCATTCCTTCCTCCCTCCATCTTCCCTAAAGTCCTGCCCTCTTGCTTCTCAAAACAGGCAAAACTCCCACCCCAGTGCCCGGTGCAGAGCTTTGTTTCTTAAATATGAAGTCCTTCCTTTTGTGTTTTCCTTCCACCACACCTGAACTCTGGGGCTGCAGAGGTGAACGACCACCGCTGTCCTTCTCTGCGGGGAGCATACAGTCCAAAAAGAAGGATGGTGTTTGAACACATAGCTGCAATGCAGAGTTGTAAATGTAGCAACTTTCACATAAATGACGTGTTTGTATAGTGATTTTGAAACCAGTATATTTTAAAAGGCAGCCTAATATAATGGAACTGTTTTGAACTAGAAGTACTCAGGGGATCTGAGTTCTTGTTCTGGCTCTGCTGCTGAGTAGATGGGTATTTTGGAGCAAGCCATTTAGTCTCTCTGGGCCTCAGTTTCCTTGTTGCTTAAATGAATGGATCAGACTAAGACTGAAAATTGCCTTCCATGAAGCTTAGGAACCAGGGGCTGCACCGCAGGAGGTGAGCGAGTGAAACCTCATCTGTATTTACAGCCTCTCCCGATCGCTTGCATCACCGCCCGAGCTCCACCTCCCCAACCCCAGTCCGTGGAAAAATTGTCTTCCACGAAATGGGCCCCTGGTGCCAAAAAGGTTGGGGACCACTGTAGTAATAGATTCAAAACCACAGTGAGGCCCCAGGGAAGGACCTGCTCTAACTTTTTAACAACCCGGTCCCCATCATGTCACCACCTGCTTAGAACCTTCCCATTGCCCTTAGGACAGAGGCCAAGTCCCTGCGCCCTGTCTGATTGGACCCTGCGTGGTGGTGGCCTCGTTTCTCACCAGAGCCCCAACCACGCTGCAATGAGCATCCTGGAGGACTTCTGCCTCCACACTTCTTCGGGCCAAATCCTATTCATCTGTGGATGAATTCCAATCCTATGGAGTATCTCTGTTTAAATACCAGTTTCTCAAGAAGCCCTTCAGGACCTCACCCCCTCCCAGAGACAGACACACAGATGTTCCTTATTATATGCTCGAGCTACATAAATAACACTAAACAGTTTCCTCTTCTAACCACTCACCACATGTTAATCGCTCAGTGTCGATCTTTCCTGATAGATAGAAAGCATCCCTGGGCAGGGAGACTTCATAGAGGAGATGGTATTTTGGTTGGATCTTGATGGTTAGAGGGGACAGGCCAGTGGGAGAGAGAGAAAGTCGGATGCAGCATGAACGTAAAGGATGTTCTGGGGTTGGATCGTAGCACCTGCATTAGTGAATTATTATGCTGTTACGACAAACCACCTCAATCTCAGTGGCTTACAGCAACAGGCACGGTCCTCACGTTCACAGGTCTGCAGGTTGACTGCAGTTCAGCTGATCTAGGCTGCATGTTGGCTCATGGCTCTGCTGTGAGTCACAGGTTGGCTGTGCTTGGCTCGGGCTCTGGGTTGGATTGGCACAGATCAGTTCCACATGTGTTTGCTCTGGACCCTCACTGAGGGGGCCACTGCCACCTGGGATATGCCCTTCTTGTGGTGGAACACCTGAGCCCACGAGGATGATCAGGAACACGCAAGGCCTCCCACGCTTGGCCCAGGATGGGAACTCTGAGTCTCCCAGCCCTATTCTGTTGGGCAAAGCAAGCCATAAACCCAAGCCCCAAATTGCCAAGGTGGGAGAATGCACTCCACCTCTACTGGGAGGGACCACAGAGTCACACGGCAAAGAACATGGATATGTAGATTTATATACAGCAAGTTGGGGGGAGGTGTGAGCAATTGCAAAAAGGATTCCATTTCTCACAGTAAGAGTAGAAGAGTAGGAGACGGGAGAAGGAAGACCCCAAATGGTACCCGGGTTTCTATGTGTGCAAAGCACTGACGTGTGTGTCATCCTCTCAAGCAGGAAACACAGGAGAGAGAGCACACTGGGGCAGGGGGGACGCAGAGTTCTGTTCTGGGCACGGTGAGAGTGTAATGCCCCCAGCACACTCATGTAGAAAGGCCTGGCCTGCACAGGCTCCATAGGTCTGTGTCTCCAGGGAAAGGTCTGAGCCAAAATTTGGCAGAACTGGTGTAAAGATGGCAACCAAAGCTTCAGGGGTTGGAGAGGGCTGTGCAGGGGAATTGTTGGGGTGTGGGGTGGCAGACATCCCTGAATGGGAAACCCTCCCCCACTTCCTGTGCAGCTAGCGATGGCCATGTGACCCAGTCCCAGCTAATAAGATGAAAGGAAAGATGTCCCAGCGGGGCTTCCGAAAGCTTTCGTTTTACCTGTAAGCAGGTAGATGCTTGGAAAGAGATGCTGATGTTGCTCCTTACCGCTGGCCCTGCCACAGTACTTGCTCCCTGGGAGACTTACAATCTTGATAAAGAAATGCTAATATGCCAAAGAAGTTGAGGGAAAAGTGTAGAAAGATCCTGGGTCCTCATGACACCACCAGGCAACCCTAACACCTCCAGAGATCGTTTCCAGAGATCATGGTTTAAGCAAGTGTTAACTCAAACAATCTGCCATTCACAGATGAATGTGTCCTAATTGATCCAAGAGCTATGGACTGCACCTGCAGGAAATAACAACAGGTATTTAATGGGAAGGCAAAAGAGAAGTCAGTGACATGGGCAGGAAAAGAAAAAGAGATATCTTAGAATGTGGAGAAAATATCAAAATATGATCAGAGCCCAATTCTGCAATTAGATAATGCGTCAAAATTATGCCCTGAATTTCACAAGCAGGCCATTGATGTCCTTGATGAAAGAAGGTGTTTTTGAGGGGAGGAAAGAAATAGAGTGACAGACCACAAGGAATGAGCAGTGGGCATGTGGGGAGCATCAGGCAATACTCGCCCCTTCCTCTCTTTCGGCTGGGACCTTATCCACAACTCCAGGGCAGAGGCACATGGCCCCGAGCTGGTCATTCAGCAGAAACAAATCCCCATGATTAAGCTGTTAGGTCAGAGGTTGGCAGGTGCCCACGCTGGGCTAATCAAAGTGGAATCTGGGCCTTGTGTTAGGTGAAAGACATACTCTCTCCCTTTAAAAAATTGTTACATATTTAATTTAGAAAGATTGTTATAGTACCGAAGGGGAGGGGGGGAAGAAACTATATTACTCCCCATAAAAATGCAGTAAAAGATAAAGCACAAACAAGACAAAATGTCGAAATATTGTCATTCTGTGATTAGCACTCTGCGCATCAACCTGGTACTGCTGACACTCTTTTTTACTCTGGACGTGAACGTAGAAGGACGTGAGGATCAAGCCATGTTGCCCTGATGCAGGAAGAGACTGAAGATGGATCCAATCCAGAAAAAGCAAGAAGGAGAAAAGGGAGAAACTAGGTCCCATGACATGTGAGCCCCCAAATCCAGACATACCTGAGGCGAGACTATATCCTGGGTTTGAGTAATAAATCTCCTCGTCATTCTCTTACAATTTGGGGCCAGAGTGTCTGCCACTTGTGTAGAAAGATTTCTGATAGAAAGAGTGGAATGGTCTAGAGAGTAAGGGTCAGCGACTATCCATTCGACCTTCAAAGGCGGGCACTAGCAGGCCGCTCCCCGGCCCTCCCGCTGAATTACCCTGTTTAGTCACCATTATTCAGTCAGCAGCCTCATGTGATGGGAGCGGAGGGAGGTGGCTGGCTGGTTGTCTCGATCCCTTTCTGTCTGAGCACACTGGGGACTCACGCTCTTTCCCTCCAGCTGCGGAAGACGAGCCACCCATCTGACTTATTGCTCCCTGTTTTTGTTTGCATTGGTTTTCATCAGCCTCCAGCAAGATGCTATGAGTGATTGCTCCTAAAAAGTGCATCCAAGGGAAAGCACTGATTTCACAGTAACCATTAGTCTCTGCTACGATGCAGTCCTGCTGGGATTTTCTATGTGGGGCCAGAGCTCTTTGCCAAGAGCTCCTAATAATTCTCCGAGCATGGCCTGCATCGAGCCCTGAATCACAGCAGGGCAGAGGCTGCCGCTGGGGGCTAAGTGGCTGCAGCTGTGCAGGTCAAAGGTTTGCAGAAGCAGGGAGCCAGGGGATGATTACAGACAAAGGAGCACTCAATGTACCGTCAGTGCTCCACCCATCATCCCAGGACTCTCCAGCAGGGAGGCAGCACGAGCTGGAGGAGCCAGGAACCCAGAATTGCCCTGACATGAGAACCTCCTGATTTGCAGTCACCTCTCCCCATTGAGACGAGTCTAGACCAGCACAGTCTGATCTGTGTTTAGCTTTGCGAGGGGAGATCAAAGACACCAGCTACGGACTAGAGAGATGATATGCTGTATCTGTCATGATGTGGTTTAGGGTTAGGAGTCTACTCTGAGACCAACCACAAAACAACAAACCCAGGAAGGGTAAGGGAGGGGAGAGCTGGAAAAATACCAAAATCTAAATTAAGAATCACAGACTCAAATGACCTCAGGAATAAAGCAAGAAATATAACTAGATGAACCATGCTGGGAAAAGTTCATGGAGAACTAGAAAACTTATGTCCTATTAACATAAGCCACTGCTATTCAACTCAAACTAGGTAGAAAGAGGGGGTGGTGTTGTCCTGCTGTTCTAGAGAAGACAGAAATCTGTAGGATCTTTTTTAAGTGGAATCATTTAATTTTAAAATATTGGCCACTAATTCAATTGGGTTTTTTTTAAAACAATAAGGACTTCTAGTTTCTGGTCCAACACGTAAGGAGCTTAGAAGTCACCATACCATCCTAACAACATGTTAAAATCTGAACAAACATAAATCTGCCACATTTCTTAGATCCATCAGAGCAGTGAAGTCACAGGGCAAACTGCTGCCCCAAAACTGGAGAGGCAGACAGGCAGATACAGAAAATCACAACTTATCAGAGCAGAAACCCATGAGCAAAAGCCTCTGCAGGAATCAGTGCCAGGGCAGGAAAATCTGAACTGTAAATGGTAAGTTGCTTCAGGCTCGGTGTAGACAAGTGTAAGAGTAAAAAACTCCAGAGGAACTCGGTCCTTGGAATCTGATCTGTTTTAACCACACCTTGGTGAGTTTTGCCTCCAGGATCCCAACCTGGTTCTCACAGCGAATATCAGAGAAAAATCGCCTTGTGCTTCCGACAGCAGGAGAGAGAAAGGGACCGTGTTGAAATATATCAGAGCATTCTGATATATTCTTAGCAAGGCCTGCCCTCAGGGGAAATTATTTTTCCAGAGCTTAACCTGCTGGGGTTTTAGCAAAGCCTAACTGGTCTGGGAAAAGGGAAACGCCCAACTGCAGCCCCATCTAGCCATCCTGTCCCATCTGGGGGAGGGAGCAGAGAAGCGCTGGTGAAGTTCACAGTGCAGAGGCACAGGCTCACCGAAAGACCAGGACCTGACAAAGGACTGCAGAGCGCCTCCTCTCCCCACTTCCCCCACACTTACTAAAGCCCTGCCACTGCCAGGCCTTTTACTCAGTACATCACGTCACCCTCTCAAAAAAAAAAAAATTACAAGGCATACAAAAGGCAAAAACACAGTTTGAAGAGATTGAACAAGCATCAAAATCAGAGTCTGATATGGCAAGAATGTTGGAATTATCAGACCAGGAATTTTTTAAAACTGTGATTAATGTACTAAGGACTTTGATGGAAAAAACAGACGACATGCAAGAACAGATGGATGATGTAAGCAGAGAGATGGAAATTCTAAGAAACAATCAAAAAGAAATGCTAGCGATCAAAAACACTAATAGAAATAAAGAATGCCTTTGATTGGGCTTATTAGTAGACTGAATATGCCTGAGCTTGAGGATATGACAATAAAAACTTCCAAAACTGAAATACAAAAAGAGAAAAGACTAAATAAAACAGAGAGAGGAAAAAAAAAATTCTGGGACAACTACAAAAGATGTAAATACATGATGTATTGGGAACACCAGAAGGAGAGGGAAAATAAGAAGCAAAAGCAATATTTGAAACAATAGTGATTGAGAATTTCTCCCAAATTAAATGTCAGACACCAAATCACAAATCCAGGAAGCTCAGAGAACACCAAGCAGGATAAAGGCAACCCCCCAAGAAAATAAATCTATGTATATCATATTCAAACTTCAGAAAATAAAACATAAAAAATAAATCTTGAAAGAAACCAGAGAGAAAAAAATCATCTTATCTATAGAGGAGAAAAGGTAAGAATTACATCTGACCTCTCCTCAGACACCATCTGTAAGTAAGAAGAAAGTGGAGTGAAATACTTAAAGTATTAAGAGAAAAATAAAAACATTAACCTAGAATTCTGTACTCTGCAAAATTATCCTTCAAAAGTGAAGGAGAAGTAAAGACTTTCTTGGGCAGATATTGAGAAATTTGTTGCCAGTAGACATGCTTTGCAAAAAATGTTAAAAGAAGTTCTTCAGAAAGAAGGAAAATAATGTAGGCAAGAAACTCAGATCTACATAAAGAAAGGAAGAATATCAGAGAATGAATAAGTAAAGGTAAAATAAAAACTTCTATTTTCTTCTTCGTAATTGATTTAACAGATAACAATTTGTCTGAAATAGTAATAGCAATGTATTTGATTATGTATGCTTGTGTGTATGTTCATACATCTGTGTTTATGTGTAAGTGAAATTAATGACAACAATGCTATAAGGAACAGGAGGGAAGAATTAGAAATATTTTGTTATTATAAGGTGTTTGCACTACATGTGAAGCTGTATAGTGTTACTTGGAATTGGATTTGGGTATTTGTAAACATACAAGGGCTGTCTGGAAAGTATACAGCCATTGTTAATGTAATACATGGCTGGATACTTTCCAGACAGCCCTCGTACATTGCAAACTGTAGGGAAACCACATTTAAAAAAAGAAGAAGAAGAAAAGGAAGAAGAAATATAATCAATGTGGTAAGAAAGGAGAGAAAATATAATCATATAAAATGCTCAATTAAAACCACAAAAGGTAGAAAAAATGTAGAAGACAAAAATGGAAACAAAGAAAAAGAGTAACAAATAGAAAACAGTAAGAAATACGGTAGATGTTACTCTAACTATATCAATAATCACGTTAAACACCAATTAAAAGACAAAAATTGTCAGAAGGAATAAAAAAATAAGACCCAATATATATGAAACCCACTTTAAATATAAAGGCACCTATAGATTAAAAGTAAAGAGATAGAGAAAGATATACCATACTAACATTAATCAAAATAAAGTGGGAGTAGTGATATAAATTTAAGCCAGAGCAGACTGTAGAGAAAGGAAACGTATCACAGATAAAGAGGGAAATTACATAAAGGAGTCAATATAGTCCAAGAAGACATAACAATCCTTAATATGTGTGCGCCTAACAACAGAGCATAAAAATATGTGCTGCAAAAACTGATAGAACTGCAAGGAGAAAGAGATAAATCCACTATTATAGTTAGAGACTTTAACGCCCCCTATCAGAAGTGGGAAGGTTCAGCAGGCAGAACATCAGTAAGGATACAGCTGAGCTCAACCAGCACCATCAATCAACTGGACATACGGATGCCTATGGACTACTTCATCCAACAACAGCAGACTACACATTCTTCCAACCTCACACAAAACACTCACCAAGATAGAGCACACTCTGGGCTATAAAGCGTATCTTACTAATTTTAAAATAAAAGAAATCATATGATGTCTGCTCTCAGATCACGGCATAATTAAACTGGAAATTAATAACAGAAAGATAGCTGGAAAATTCCATAGTACTTGAACATTAAGCAACACACTTCTGAATAACACATGGGTCAAACAAAAAATCCAAAGATAAATTTTAAAATATTATGATCTAAATGAAAATGAACATACAACAAACGCGCTTAACCAGAGAAGAGCAGACCAGACGCTAGAACGGGTACATGTGAGGCGAGGGCTTCCTGGGAAGCC
Organism: Indri indri; assembly: GCA_004363605.1. Taxonomy (NCBI): domain Eukaryota; kingdom Metazoa; phylum Chordata; class Mammalia; order Primates; family Indriidae; genus Indri; species Indri indri. The sequence continues at coordinate 54,875 of RJWJ010005429.1, forward strand.
GGGGCAGAGGATGCAAATGGGCATCTTAATAAAATGTCGGGGAAGGGAGGGAAGGAAGGAGAGAGAGAGGTCAAAAGGATGGAACAAAAGAAGGAAAATAGAAGGAAATGTGGAGAAAGGATGAATGGAAGGATACAGAGATGGGAAGCAGAGAGTGAAGGAGGAAGGGAGAGAGGGAGGAAGAAGCCTGGAAGGGAGGAGAGCTGGGCTCTGAAGCCCCTTCTACAATCTACAGCTTTCTCTGGCCAGAGCTGAGCACCATATAATCTGGGCCTGGTCCCAGATGCCCAGTGCTGAGCTACCACTAAGCAGCCTTGAGTGCAGCAGCAAGCCCACTGCATCCACGGCTTAATAAAAATGTCGTCATTTTATTGTCAAGAGCATGTGCCAATCTCATCCGAATCAATTAATTCCTTAATCACACTGTGAACGGAGCAGGACATGAAGCACCCATGTGGGAGCGATGAATATTAGTCGTATTTAACTGCCAAACGCTTCTGATACCATAAAGCATCCTTGAGGTTGGACAATAAAATCCAGAGTTTAATTGGTGGGTAACAAGGCCCCAGGCAATTGTACCTTATTAATGCTGACAACAGGAATATGTATGCAAGGCCGAGACAGCCGGCTACTTAGAGCAATGCCAGCCGCCAGCCACCAGCCCCAGAAACAAGAAGTGATTAGTGTGTAGCCCAATTGTTGAAAGATTTAGGATCTCTTTCACCACTGGGTCTTCGTCAAACACCAAGCCATAAATACATCATCTCCCCCACCCAGCTGTACCCCAAGGGATGCTTTGGAAACAGCAGAGGAATTGAGAATAGAAGCTTATGGGTACAGGTAGGCAGACACTGGGGAAAGATCTGATGCGGGAGGGTCGGTGCTGCACTGTCTGGTTGTACAAGTTGTGCACTGCACAAGGCTTCTGGTTGAAGGGGGTGAGTGGGGGCTAAAATTGCTGCCTGAGCTCTGCCCACCAAGCCATATGCTTTGGCATGGAGCTATATCTGCCCTGAAAATAACAGGTTTTTCTCTAATCTAATCATACAGGGGGCACAACTTTTTCTAATTTGTCCAACTATATGGGACACTATTTTCTAACTCATTTTTTTTCTCATTTGCACAGAGGCATATAGGCTAGCGGTTGCCAGGATGGCATGCAAACCAACCCCTTAGAAACTATCAAAACACAAATGGATGTAGGAGAATGAATTCCAAAGTCTCCATTCCTTCCCTGGCTTGGATCAGTCAAAAATGGAGATTGTCACTGAGTTTAGCAGATTTCTGTGTGTGTTGGGGCGAGGGTGGGAGGTTGACTGGCCTGGCTTCCTATTCCCCAGGAGCCTCCAATGTGGACACTGATGTCATCTAGAAATGAGGTGGTAGGTATGATCACAAGGATATGCTGGCAAGATTAAAAGAAGAAATCATCCATTCAAAGGCTTTAAGTCTGGTCCCAGTACCAGCCCCTGCATCTGTAATACACCAGGCATTTGATTTTTAAAATAAATCCTATAATTTTCTTGTGAATACTATAATTATATTGGACCATGCTTTTGCCTATTCAAAGCATTAAATGTAAACATGTTTAAAACACAACAATTTTGCTTATCCCACTCTGAAGCATTTCTTTACTTAAAAAAAAAAAAAAAAATTTCAGGCAATGGCCTGAAGCTCTCTCTTCCTCTGAGGGGTCCTGGGCATTAGAATCACAGGATCCCTGCAAGTGTGACCTTGGGCACATCTTACACATCTATCGCCACCAAGCTGGGATCTCCTTTTGGTCATAACTATGCCTTATTTACCTCTGGCACCCAAAAATCTAGTTCAGCATATGACACACAGTAGGGACCAGTAATGCTTTAATGTGCTTGCTCTATGCTAAAACCTGTAATAAGTATTTTATACATATTAACTCATTCATTCCTCATTTTAGCCCCGCAAGGGGGCATTATCCCCTGTGCTGGTAACTTACCTGCTGTCTCTCAGCCCCTAAAACACCCTCACACCACACTGCAGGGAGCATCACACATATTCTGGAAAGAGCCAGACAGTAATTATTTTTGACTTTGCAGGCCTTAAGGTCTCTGTTGAAACTGCTCAAATCTGCCGTTGTAGCACAAAAACAACCACAGACAACTCATAAACACATTAATGTCTCAGATTTATGGACAGTGAGATATGAATTTCGTGTAATTTTCACATGTCATAAAATATTCTTTTTATTTTTCATTTTTTCAACCATTTAAAAATGTCAGAAACATTCTTAAATCCTGGTCCATATAAACACAGGCACCCAGCCAATGGCCGATGGGCCGTACTTTGCTCCCTTCTGCTTTAGTCTGGGGCGGGATGTCTGCACACTACAATTCTTAGAATTCCATGATGCCTGGCCCCGGTGCTGCCAATGGGCGGTACTGCTGAAAGACAGGCAGGAGGAGGGAAGAAGGAATTGCTCCTGTCAACCTACGTCAGTGACCCTCCTACTGCAGAGAACAGCCAAGGCTCTAGCCTTTAGCTTCTTCTGTCACTCCCAGCATCAGCCACATAGTGGCCCCCAGAGATGCGAACACCAGCCACTTGGTATCCCCAGGGACCCGAGAATGCTCTGTAAAACACCTTCCTTTACAATCCAAGCACCCACTTACAAGGGATCATGCTCTGAGCTCCTAAATTCTAGAATATTACCTCTTCCACTTTTGTTTCCCAGCATTGGGAAATAGTGGCTGCCTTCTGCATTTCTAACATCTAGGATACTTCAACCTCCCCCTTTTTGCCCTTTCAGGGCCATAACACCTACATAACCAATGCCTTGTGTTTAATTCCCTCCATTTGAAATATCTGGTGTGATTTCTATTTTTCTGATCAAATCCCAACTGATATGTCCCCATTTTATAGACTGGAAGACTAAGGCTTCTAGAAGTTGAGGTCTTGTCTGGGTCAATGGAGCAAATAAGTCATGAGTACTTGTCCAATATCACAGAAGCAGGAAAAAAAAAAAAAGAAAAAGAGGGAACCCAGCACAGTCTAAGCACCCATAGCCATCACATTCTGACGGTTGAATGAATAAATGAATGAATTGTCTTCTCTTATCTTTGAGCCTAGCACTGGCCTGCAATAGGTGCGATAGATGACTGTCAAAAAAAAAAAAGAAAGAAAGAAAGAAAAAAAGGAGCATAAATATTTTAAATCAGTAATTCTCAACACTGGCTGCATATTAAAATTTCCTTAAAAACTTAAATCATGCCCAGACCCTAACCTAGAGCAACCAACTCCGAATCAGGAAGCAGTATTTTTTATGAGTTCCAAGTGGTTCTAATACACAGCCAGGGTTGAGATGCATGGCCTCAGGTGAAGTCCAGCCAGGGCGTTGATCTTGCTGGGACACCGTGAGTCTCTCTGAGGGGGATCACTGGAGCCAGGTGTCCAGCAATTCAATGGGGGAAGGAAACAGCTTTTCAACAAATAGCTGGATAAGCATCTGGACAAAACTGAACCTTGACATCTACCTCGCACCATATACAAAATTAATTCAAGATGGACCATAGCCCTAAACTTCAAAGCTAAATCTATAAAACTTCAAAAGAAAACATAGAAGAATAACTTCACAACTTTGGCAAAGATTTCTTAGTACAGTAAAAGCACTAACTACAAAAGAAAATAAATTGTAATTCATCAATATTCTAAAATATTGCTCACCAGGTGACATCACTTTAAAAATAGGCAAACCACATCTCTACACATCTGATAAAGGGCTGATAACCAGAATCTATCTAGAACTCAAAAAAATCAACAAGAAAAAACCAAACAACCCCATCAACAAATGGGCAAAGGAAATGAACAGAAACTTTTCAAAAGAAGACAGAAGAATGGCCAGCAAACATACAAAAAAATGCTCAACATCTCTAATCATTAGAGAAATGCAAATCAAAACCACAGTGAGATATCACCTAACCCCAGTGAGATTGGCCTCTATCAAAAAAATCCCAAAACAACAAATGCTGGCGAGGATGTGGAGAGACAGGAACACCCGTACACTGCTGATGGGACTGCAAATTAGTGCAACCTCTGTGGAAAAGAATTTGGAGATACCGCAAAGAGCTAAAAATAGAAATACCATTCGAACCAGCAATAGCACTATTAGGCATCTACCCAAAAGAGCACAAAACATTCTACGATAAAGATATCTGCACCCGAATGTTTATGGCAGCACAATTCACTATTGCAAGGATGTGGAAACAACCCAAGTGCCTGTCAATCCATGAGTGGATTATTAAAATTTGGTATATGTATACAATGGAATATTACTCAATCATAAGAAACGACAGTGATCTAGAACCTCTTATACTTTCCTGGATTAAACTTAAGCCCATTATCCAAAGTGAGGCACCACAAGATCAGAAGAATGGGCTCCACTTGTACTCGCCATCAAATTGGTACTAACTGATCAACACTAGGGTGATCAAATGGCAGTAATACTCTCCAGGGATTAGGGGCCTTGGTGGGGGGTGTAAACCCACAACTAAAGGACACGGGGAGCATTGCAGGGGGGAGGACATGCCTTTAACCCTTGCTTGGCTGAGGCAAAGACATAAAGTGTAACCATAATGTTTGTACCCTCATAGTACTCTGAAATAAAAAAAAAAAAAATAGGCAAACCACAAACTGGGAAAAAATACATTTCTGACAGAATACTTTCAGGATAGAATTCTAGGAATTGCAGTGTGCAGACATCCCACCCCAGACTATAGCAGAGGGGGCAAAGCACAGCCCATTGGCCATCGGCTGGGTGCCTGTGTTTATATGGCCCAGGATTTAAGAATGTTTCTGATGTTTTTAAATGGTTGAAAAAATGAAAAAAAGAATATTTTATGACATGTGAAAATTACGTCAAATTCATATTTCATATATTATATCCATAACATAAAAAGAACACCTAAAAATCAATAACAAAAGACAACCCAATAAAAGTTGGCAAAAGACTTGGACATTTTACAAAAGATACATAAGCACATGAAAAGGTGCTCAATATCATTAGTCATCAGGGAAATACACATTAAAACTCACTAAAACACATTAAATACTTATTAAAATAATAAGATAAAGCCTCGCACCCAATAGAATAATCAAAATTTAAACACTGACAACTGCAAATATTAATGAGCTGTGGAGCAGCTAGAACTCTCATGCATTGCCGTTGGGAGTATAAAATGGTACAGCTACTTTGAAAAACAGTTTGGCAGTCTCTTATACAGTTAAAAATACAGCCACCCTGTGATCCAGCAACTCTATTCCTGCGCATGTATCCAAGATAAATGAAAACATAGGTCCACATAAAGAGTTGCTCTAGAATGTTATTGACAGCTTTCCTTGTAATACCCCAAACAAACCAAATGACCATCAAGAAAAGAATGGATAAACAAATCTTGATACACAGTATTCATATAACAGAACACTACTCAGCAATGAAAAGGGAAGAAGTGCTGATAATACCATGTATGAGTTTCACAAAAGAAGTCAGACACATGAGTACACACTGTGTGGTTCCATTTATATAAAATTCAAGACCGAAATCTACGGTGATAAACATCTGATTGTGGTTGCTTCTTTTTTTTTCTTTTATTATATCTTATCTTATTTATTTATTTTTTATTTCTGCATATTATGGGGGTACAAATGTTTAGGTTACGTTGCCCTTGCTCCCCCCACCCCCAGTCAGAGCTTCAAGCGTGTCCATCCCCCAGACAGTGCGCATCGCACTCATTAGTTATGTATATACCCATCCCCCTCCCCCCCATCTGCCCGACGCCCAATAAATGTTATTCCTATATGTGCACTTAGGTGTTGATTAGTGAAACCAATTTGCTAGTGAGTACATGTGGGGCTTATTTTTCCATTCTTGGATACTTCACTTAGTGTGGTTGCTTCTTGAAGCAGGGTCAAAATTGATTTAGAAAGGCACATGAGAGAAACTCCCAGAGTGACAGAATTGTTCTCTGTCTTGATTAGAGTGTTTGTCAATTACCATTGAACTATATACACTTAAGGTCTATACATACTACTATTTATAAATTATACCTCAATGTTTTAAAGGCTCTCAAAATGTCTGATGATAGATTATGAGGGTATGAGAAAATTCACCAGCATACATTTCCGGTGAGAGTATAAATGTGGTACCACCTCTCTGGAAGGCGATTTTGACAATGCTTCTCAAAATGTGCGGTGCACATACACTCGACCCAGTCATTGCACGTCTAAGAATCATCCTACAGATACATCCATGCATGCTGCAAACACACACAGGACATTCATGGCAAAACTGTTTGCTGTAGCAAAAGACTGGAAATGGCATACCAATCCATCCATAAGGAAAGGTTAAATAAATTACAGTGCTACATTTTAATGGAATATGATGTAGCTGTTAAAATAATAAAGGAGATTGCTATGTACTGATAGGAAATGATATTCAAGATATACGATATATTGATACACATGCACAAAAAAAGGTATAGAGTGGAGTCGATAATATCCTTCCATTGATGGAAAAATAAAGGCATACATGTAACTTATCTTGAAAGGTACATAAAAAACTGGACGTGGCTGTTGCCTCTGGGAACCAGATGCTGGTAAACTGGGAGGCTGGAGGTGAAACACTGGGAGAGAATTATTTTCTCAGTATTACCTCTTTTATTGTATGAGGGTTTTTGTTTTGCTTTGTTTTGTTGGTTTTTTTTTTTCCCAAGCAAGTATATTATGTAAATGGAGATTTTTTTTAAAAAAGCAAAGGAAAAGACCAGTACTTGTGGGGCCCATCCATTGTCCATAGGACTTGACCCAGACACCTTTAGCTCCCATACCCCATAAACCCTGGGTCTGTCCTGCTCCTCCTGTAGTAGCTGCCCCCATCATTTTTTCTCCACTGCCTCTCTCTGTCCTCAGATCTGACCTTGCCACCACCTACTGCCTTCCCTTCCCCCACTTCTGGACCACCCATGCATGTGTGCCAGGTTCTCTCCCACCCAACACCACCCTTCACCGCTCAGCATGTAAATTAATGGATTTTCTAGCTTTTATTTATGCCCAGCTTTTCCCAAGTGAAACAGAGCCACCCATAGCCGGGGACCATGTCTAGCCAAGCCAGATATATGCCCCCAAATGAGACCATGAAATATCCCTGTAATTTTCAGATGCCTTAAGACATACACTCTTAAATATTTAGTAGATTATAAATGACTCACAGCTTTAGTCCAGCTTTTAAATATAACTTCTTCACAAGCCTGTGTGGACAGTGTGCCCCCGGCCCCAAATGGGGACATAATCATGGTTCATCTGATGAATATGAGGATAGGTGTGTGGGAATCTCTGTGCAATGTGAATGATGTCATCCTAGGGGCTTTGTACCCTCTATAGGGGCAGATGTGCTGCTCCCAGCTTCCTCTCTGATCCTGCAGGCTATAGCCTGCTGCAGAGAGATTTGTGGGGAATCATAGAACCTGGACTGAGGCCTGAGTCGGCTATTGATTTTCTGTGTGGCCTTAAGCACATCACGTTCCCCCTCTGGTCCTCTGGGTCCTTCGCTATTGCACTCGGTAATTTTTACAGCCCTTGCAGCACTGTTTGGGACTTCTGAATGTCTGTTATTATAATTATTTGTTAAAATATGTTTCACAATAAAAAAAGGAGAACGTAAGCAACAAGGATTTTTTTTTTCAAAACTCTTAAAAATGGGTTTACAAAAGAAGAAGTATCATTTCTTTTAATCCTTGTTATTCCAACAGCACTGGCATCACCAGGGACCTGGTAAATGCAGACTCTCAGGCCTCCTCCCAGACCTGCAGTGAGGGAGCAGGTCCTTTGTCATCCTACATCTTCATCCATTGACATTTCCCTGAGTCACGCAACTACCCTGTTGTATAATAACAACCACACACATTTTAAGGAGCATGGGTTTTTAATGTTCGTGCTATAGAGAGTCATTGAAAGGTGGGTCTTAAGGAGTAAAGCTTTGGTCAAATTTGCATTATGGAGAAGTCCTGGGATGACTGAGGGGAGACCAGCTTAAAGGAGGTGAGACTACATCTGGGACTAAGAAAGCCATCCAAGAGAGAAACCGTGAAGGCCTGGGCAGCGATGGTGCAAGGCTGGAGAGGGGCAGAGAGACTCAGTACATAGTTAGGCTATGGAATCTTTAGGACCCAATCACCAATTCCATGTGCAGGGGAGTTGGGGAGATAGAAAAGGATGACTCTTGGGCTTCAGAATTGGGTACCTGATGTTCCATACAAGGAGATGAGAGTGAAAGAGGGAGTCTGAATTAGAGAGAGGTCATAAGAGATGTTCAACAGGGAGTGGAAGAGAAGGACCTAGAGCTTGGAAAAAGTTGGGCTAGAAATGGCATTCAGGAAACCATCATTATAGAGCTGGAAGTAATAGATTAACTCCCCCAGGGAGCAGAGGGAATGACATGCTGGGAGCACCATATCCAGAAAGTGACTGTGTGAGGAGGATGCTCTGTGGCTAGCTTGTGTTCCGGCACAGACTTCGGAAATTGGAAGGAAAGGTGAGTGGCAGCGGGCAGGTGAGACATGCTCTTTATTGTCAGGGGATATAGCAGCGGCAAAAAGCATGGCCAAGAACATAGCTAGCGCTTATCTATGGCTCTGAAAAATAGCGGCAATATGCCATGGGAAAGAGCGATCACATGGGTTCACATGGGAGATAACACCTTGGTAACGTAAGTGTGCTGACTCACGCCTCCCCGGAAGGCCAGCTAGCCGGAGGGCCGGGCTGGAAAAAACTCTGTGGCAGTCATCTTAGTTTGGCCTAAGAAACCTATCACCTATACAACGCATTCTCCTTTACAGGCTGTAAACAGGGAAGCCCACGAAAGACTGTGAGAAGGAACAACTGCAGGGGAATCAGCCCAGGTCGGCATCGTAGGGGCCGGAGGGGCCGTTGCAAGGAGAAAGGTGTGGTCGAGGCCGTCAAGTGCACCAGGAATCGAGCCAGAGAAGTGTCAGCTGGGTTCAGCTACAGAGGGTTATTGAAGGAACTTTCGAGGCACTTTCGGGGGATGGATGGAATGAAGCTGGATGGCGGTGGATTGAGGGAGGAGTAGCGGGATGATGGGGGTGGAGACAGTATCTTGGACTAACTTTAAACAGATTTTCTGTGGCGGGAAGAGGAATGAGAAGACAATAGCAGTGATTTCCAACGCTGGCTGATTATAGAATCACCTGGGGAAGCTTCAAAACATATTGATTCCTGGACTTCCCACCACCGCAGACTGTTTTAATTGCTCTGTGGTGTGGCCCTGGCATCTGCTTTTAAGATCCCCTGGGGCGACGCTGCTGTGCTGTTTGAGTCCGAGAACCTCCGAGCAGGAAGAACGTGAAGCATCGAGGGAGTGCTGTTATAAAAATTTATTCCAGAGCAGGGGAGATTCTTGAGCACGTTGGAACGGCGTTGGCAAATGGTAAAGGGGCAGAGGAGAAATCTGTAGGAGAAGGAGGGAGAGAGGGGGGAGAAGGTGTGGATTCTGGTGGGGAAGGAAAGGAAGATGAGGGGCGTTTTCCTGCTGGCCAGTTTCCTCTGTAGAGCAGAGAGGTAGGTAGTTTGCTGAGAGGGAGGGAGAAATGGGAACAGCGAGCTTGAGAAGAAGAAAGGTTGAACTCGGGCTGACTGTGCACCTGCTGGAGGAGGCGGGAGCTGAGGCCGCAGACCAAGGACTGGCATGTGAAGCCCACCATGGGGGCAGGGCCCTGCTCTGTGTTGGTCACGGCTCTGCCACCAGGGTTTAATCCAGAGCACTTGATAACCATCGAGATAAATGCATGTGGTGTGACATGTTTGCCCCTCAGCACCATTCGGCAGGCCAGGCAGAAAGCCTAGATGCAAGTCAGTAGAGCCAAGGTTTAGGGCTCAAGGATAACCAGGTGAGGCATGGAAAGTAGAGTCCTGATCACGGAGCATGAGCAGGCCACGCAGAGTGGGATTTTATCTTTCAGGCAGCAGGCAGAGAGGCAGGAGAGAGATTAGGACAGATCCGCCCTTCCAAAAGGTCACTCTGGGCTGTGAGGAGGTTCATTTGGAGGGAAGTACGAGCTGTTATAACCACTCAGGTGAGAGAAGGAGGATCGGATGATTGTGGGGTGCTCCAGCTGGAGAAGAGGTTCCATTTTAAGAAGGCAAATTCCAAATCATTCCAAGAGGTAGTTTAATAATTGTCAGACCTGCCCAAACATGGGCCAGGCTGCTTCGAGGGGCAATGAGCTCCCGATAATTCAAAGGGGCTCTATTTGGGGGAGGAAGGTGAGCTGATGGCCTGAGACTCAAACAGCTGCCTTCGCTGCCGCCCCCTCTCCCCCCGCTGTAGGGGACCTCGTGGCCCCCACTGGATGGAACCGCCTCTCCCCTGATTTACCAAATTGCTTTGCTGTATTTAAAAGCCAAAGAGGAAAATAAACCCCAGCCCAAGGAGGAAGCAATTTTTGGCATTAAATAAAAGGAATGTTTTTATCCTGCAATGAAAATGCTGTGATCTTGGAACACAATTTGCATAAACAGACAGTTTGGCTATAAACAACCTCACCAGTAACTGGTATTTACATATAGAACAACTCAGTCAAAACCCAATTAAAGGCTCTGATGGATTGGGGATTGTCAAAACATTTAAAAGGCTTCATAGCAGCCTGGCGATTTATACGCCAGTAGTATAAACTTGACCAGGAGTTCCTGATTTCTTCCCCCATCTGCTCATTCGACAGCCCCCAATCTCCTGCCCATCACCCCCCCCGCACCCCTACCCCCCGCCCCCGCCCCAGTCTGGCAGCCTGGCATCCAACAGGCGGGAGAGACCCCTCGGGGAGCCTGCCGGCCCTGGGGAAGACCTAGTGGGAAAGGGAATAGGTCTAGGCAGTAGTCCCTGGACGGCCATGCGGAAAACAGGGACAAGAGCCCCATGTAGCATCTGGGCACATGAGGATCAAAGCGCATCAGCTCAGGCGGGGCAGAACTGCAGGAGGGTCCAGGCGGTAATGGAGCCTGAAGTCAGGCCATCGGCGTCATCATGGTGGTTCCAAACCTCCTGAGCAAATGGTTAAAGAACAAGGCAGGAAGTTGATCAGGGGTAAAAACTGAGCCAACATGTTGGGGAAGCTGCAGATGCCTTTAGCAGGATGGGGGTTCCCAGGGCAACAGGCTCACCCAGGGCAGGATGGAGACTGCCAGGCTGAGGCTTCCAAGGTGCCCCTGATCTGGGTACAACAGGGACCAGATGAGCCTTCGGGAGATGCCAGCTCAGAGCAGCTGGGAAACCCAGAGCTCACAGGTCAAAGGCCTGTGTCCTGGTGCCAGCAGGGCTGCAGCGACCCACTCTGTTGCCAAGGCTCTCCAGGGAGGGCCTCGGGAGGCTTCTGTCACAATGTGAACTGAGCCCGGCACCCTCACAGCCAAGTAGCACAGAGCAAGCTTTGATGCACAGATGGGAAGAAGGAAAAGAGGGAGGGAGGGGAAGAAGGAAAGAGAAAAGGAGAGATGTAGAAAAAGAGTATGCAAGAAAGAAGGAGGAAGGTAGGGATGGTGAGTTTCAGAATTTTCCAGCAGTGGCATACCGTGGCCCCACTGGGAGCTCAGAAAGATGACAGTGAGACACTCCCGATTTCTGCTCTAGGTGTGGGAATGGGAGCCGCAGCAGACAGGCGGCTCTTCGCAACTCCCAAGCAAACCATCTGTCTTGTTGCCATCTTGAATATTCACTCCTGTGGACTTTTGGACATTTCATTCCCCAGATTTTCAACAGTTGTGTGAGTACATACTAAGTGCCAGGCACCATGCTAAGCACTTTGCATGGGATCCCCTATCCTGATACGTTCCCCACAACCTCACGCACACCCACTGATAGGAAGAGCGACCTGACACAGCAAAGCCAATCCCAGGACCTCAAGGTGGGCTGGCGAGCTGCAGCCGCCACTTTGGACGTACTGTTTCCATATTGGGAGAAAACATAATCCCTAACAATCGAGCACTTGCTACGTTCCCAGCACAAGGTGGGGTGCAGTGTCTTGCATTGATAATTTCATTTAATACTGAAAATATTCCTGTGAAGATACTAGGACCCCATTTTACAGTGAGGAAATGGGCTCAGAGATTGAAGACTGTTGTCCAAGTTCATATGGGTGGAAACTAGTAGAACCAGGAGTCTGTTTGAATCCAAAGCCTACATCAGACCGATGCTTCTGTTTTCTGACTGTGGGTCATCACTCTGTAAAGCGCCCACCTCAACTGTTGACGTCCTAGTTTGGAATGGACAAAGCAAAACCAAACTGACTTCTCCCTACTGTATCACCACGAAGTTGCAGCCTCCATCTTGCCTTCCTCTTTTCTCTCGTATCCCAAATTCACTACAGGCTCTGAATCCCCAAACCACCCACCAAAACAAAACATGTGGCCCAGGAGATCAAGGATATTGGAGCAAGAAATGGAGATATTTGCACATCTCTTTCTTTCTTCATGTGGACTCAAGTCCATTGCTACTTAATGTCCAAAGTCAAGCAATTCGACCTTTTACACCGGTGTTTACTCATCCTCTGGCTCTGCTGAATTCTCTGAGCTCTTCTCCTACTCATCCCACCTTCCATGCCCAACTTATCCCTCAGGGACCTATTCTCCAAAGCCACAAACCACACGTGTGGCTCCAACTCTCCGCCTTTCCGGGGCAAGCACACACGTCTGTCCCCTTGTCAATGGGGTGAACACCTACATGTTCTTCAAGACCAGCTCAGACACCTCTCCTCCTTCATAAAACCCTTCCCAGATTTCCTCATTGCAGAGTCATTTCGGTTAATATTTACTCTGTCCCTATTATGTACATCTTGGTCACAGCCCAATTTATAACTCACCACATTGCACTAGAGTGAGTTATTTGTAGGACTGCATCCCCCAGTGGACCAAGTTCCTCGAGGACAGAGACAGTAAAGTGACAAATTCACCTTCACAAGCTGGGTCCAAAGCCTTGCACGTAGTAGCTATTCAATAAATGTTCCATGGATGAATGCATAAATGGGCTTTCATAAAGTCAAGACTGCTGGGAGACCAAGCCAGTTGCTCAATCCAGGCCTTCTACCCACTTGTTGGTCTTGGGTAGCTCCTGAGGACGATTTATCTTTTCTCAGATTTCAGGTAGTCTCTTATTTCAGACGTTTTTCCTTCTTTTGGGGGGGGGGGGGGGATGAAGGTGAGGTTTTTATTATAAAAGAAAAAATAACTCCTCAGCATCTTAACAAAGGAAAGGAATATTTTGTACTGGGAGAAGACACCAGGATACAAAATCATGAGTTTTGCCAACAGCCCTGTCTCCCTCTCCTCCGAGAGCAGAGGTGGAAGGACATAGTTGAAGCAGATAAGTAATTATGTAAAATTACTTA